>VOQJ01016358.1:0-11565 GCA_015052665.1 Apistogramma diplotaenia | reverse complement strand
AAACAAAAGACATGTGATACGATCTGTCTCAGTTCATCACACAGCGCCAACAATGGACCTCATGTTGCTACATTCATCAGTTTATTTTCCAGAGCCTATCCTAGCCGGCACAGGCTGAGACACAGAGGGGCCCACACCCCCCCACACTCACATCTTTGTCTTTGCACTGTGGGAGGCAGCCGGAGGGGAAGCCAGGTGGAAGAACTACACTCATTTTTTAAATTACACTATAGAAGGAGGAGACTGCCTGTGAGCACACCTGTAGCAAAGCTGTGCAAAAGGAGCAGTTATTAGCATATTATATTTGTTATCAACATGATGTCATTTAATCTTCAAATCTTATGAATGTGGGGTTTTCATTTTTCATGCCATGTTTGTGTGTGCAGTGAAAGCTCACACATGACTGCTCTGTGAAACAATCATGCTCTTTAATCAGGAGCTCAAACCTGCCAATGATTTCACTTTGAAGCCAAGAAAACTTCATACATTCTCTGAAAGTGTTGATGAGGATGTAAACAGGCTCCTCCATCTGCTCCCAGTGGCTCCTCCACCCTGCTACAAATACGACCACCGAACCAGGTATGCTGCTGCTTTCATGTGTGTGTGTAATGAGATGCCAACAGGAACTTGTTAATATCTTCTGACTTTTTAGAGAATCGTATTGATTTGTTGCACAGGGGAAACACACTGCTTGTTTTCCAGGCTGACCTGCTCACATCCTCTGCCGCTCCTCCATGACCTTTGATGCGATTAAAAATCACTTTGGCATGTGATTGTCACTCATTTTATCTCCTTTAATAAAAAATATTATGTTTTTATTTCTCCCTCCAATCCTTCTTTCAGGCATTCAAGAATCTAAAAGTTTTACTGTTGGTCTTCTCATGAAAGACAAAGGAAATAGAATAAATAAATGACTATAAAAAGAAAAGAACACACTGATCTGGGCATCGCACATTGTTATTGCACATCATATTGTTATATGTGGGTTTATTGCACATGGATGCTGTCAGTGAACGAGCTGCAGTGGAAAAGGAGTTTCTGAATCTATCAGAATAGAAATAGTTTCTCAGCCTGATGATGTTTGGCGCCCAAGCCAACTTTCAGGTTTCACATCACACTCAGCATGCTCTAATTCTATTCAGACTCATCTTTATATTCAACTAAAATGATCAAATGTGTGATAGCAGCCATGCTGAGCTCATTGTGCCACTCTTTATCCCGAAATTTCATTTATCACATTCCCACATTCTCCACAGCTGAGGGTCTCTGTGTATGTGACTGATTAGTTTGTTGTATTTAATATTGAACACTTCAAACAAATTTATTTTCATTCTTTTATGATGTTATGAAAAATGTTTAAAAATCAGCTGGTAAAAACTGAGGGATGGTTATCATGTGTTTGTTTGTATCTTGTTTTTGCTGAAGTTTACAATATGTTCATTAAAAAGAGAGACGCTTCGTTAAAACTTCAGCCTGGAACCTTTTCATGCAGCCATTTGTGCTTTTCCACCTTATTACATATTTTCAGAAATTTCTGTAGTTTTATGTTAAATTTTCTACAAAATGTGACCTTCTTTTATCTTAACATGCACAAAAATTACATATATATTTCATAATGAAATAAATTGCAGTGCAAAAGTATAAAAAATAAATTGAGATACAATAAAATCATATAAAAAGCTGCTGCTACAATAAAGTCTGACTTAAAGAGCAGTAAAGACCAAAATAAGAAAACGTTAATGTATTATCTCTTAGCCAAAGAAGCTTCTCCACTCTGAGCGCAGGCCCCTACGAGTTCACTTGTACATAAAGTTTAGTTGGACTCCGGGCCAAAAGGGGCAGTGGTGAGCTGAAAACTGAACTAGCAGATATTAAAGAAAGCTGTATTGCCGCTGACCAATCAGCGTGAGGCAGTGCGAAGAAGAAATTGACGGGAAGCGCCTGGAAGGAGAGACCCTCGTATATTTATTCATATTCTTACTGGCAGGTAACCGTTTGACAGTGGTCGGAAAGCAAGCTTCCGGTCTTCAACTTTTTGTGATACACTCGCTGGGGCTCCGGATACCGCAGCGTACCTGTCCACGGAGCTGGCGATGGACCAGTGCCAGACAGACTTCATCTACTGCTGCGGAGCCGCCACAGAGCTTCTCAGGTTTGGATCCTTGGACTCTGCACACAAAGTGCTCTTTCTCGTCATCCCAGGTGAGTCTCGCCCACAGCCGTGAGCCAGCCGGCCTCACAGACCCACCTTATCAGAGCCATAAAGTGAGATAACAGTAAAGTTCGTATTGATCTTTGACTGTGACTTTGACCTGAACAGCAGGTTAGTGTTACCATGGCGACAGTGCTTCTAGTCCACACTTTTGGACCTGATTGCTGATCTGCTGCTGTTTGTCACACAGGTAATCCAGGTGTGGTGGGCTTCTACAGAACTTTCATGCAGACACTTCACAGCACGTGTGAGGGTCGGTACGCAGTGTGGGCTGTGAGCCACGCTGGCCACTGTGCCCCTCCAGCCTCCATGGACATGATCGAAGGTATGCTTGGCTTTGAGGAGAAAGCCGGAACTCATTCACAGAAAACTGTGACAGACAGAAAATTATGGTTTTCCTCTCTCATCCAGACACTTCTGCAGCGACAGAGCAAGACGTATTTGGTCTGAATGGGCAGATCGAGCATAAGCTGGCCTTCCTCAGGAAGCACGTTCCCAGGGGAACCAGCCTGGTCCTACTCGGACATTCCATCGGCTGCTACATCATTCTGGAGATGATGAAGCGAAATCCTGAACTCAGTGTGAGTTTTTCTGTTCTAGAGACAAGTAAACATGTACAGATACAGACACTGAACTGAACCTGCACATTGATCTGAAGTGCAGCCCCACAAAGTAAAATCAAAGAGACACAACAATGAACACAAGACCTCCTAAATCTGAACATCAGTCCCCACAAATCAGACATCTGTTCATACACATTCCCAGTACGCAGCACATACAAGCACACCTTCATCCAAGCAAGCAAACAGTGAAACTGCAGCTAGAAAAAGACGGGACTCATTAAGGAGAAGTGCACGTGATGGACAGAGTTCAGACATTAAGCGTGGTCACCTCTGGGTTTAACGTATGGCCCTGATCATGTGATCAGACAGGGCTGCTGGAATAAGGTTTCAGCAGCAGCGAGACTCTGAGATAAAAGCAAAATGAGCTAAATGATTTCTACATTTCACTGGAAGCAGCTACAGAAATGTTCCTTCACCATGCCTTCAAACTTGGAGCAGTTCAGAAAGGGGCCATTTGGCCAGCACAGGTTTTTGAATGTAGCTTCCATCATCCCGCTGCAGCCGCAAAGGGGATCTGTGTTTCCTGGGATCAAACCAGGGATCTTGCACTTGTTAGGTGAATATCTAAACCACTACCTTATGGAGAGTCGCTCCTTAAGCATTTCTGAAATATTCTGATGAGGGGCCAGGTGGAATCTCAAATACAGACTTCAGTGAGCATGATCAGCTCTTTGTAGCTAGATTGGGATGCGGTGGCACCCAGTGTGTTCCCAATGTTACTGAGCAGCAGCCAGAGAGCTCTGAACCCTCCACCCACTTCCCTCCCCATCATTTCTAAAGGAAGCAGATTAAATGACATGAAAATCTCCCTGCTGAGAATCCGGGAGTTTCCACAGTTTGCTGCTTCTTGTCTTAGAGCTTTTGTCTGTTTTCTGTCCTGATTATGCTGAAAATCTCCCGTGTGACCTCTTTGTTGCAGGTTCTGAAGGCGGTCATGCTGTTTCCCACGATTGAGCGCATGGCTCAGAGCCCTCAGGGGAAGGTCATGACCCCTGTGTTGTGTCACCTGCGTTACATGGCCTACCTGCCACTCTTCCTCCTGTCGCTGCTGCCTGACACACTCAAAGTCAGCCTCATCAAACTGGTGCTGGGTGGTATCCGCTCTCTGGACCTCGCTGTACTCCAGCCCACCCTGGGTCTGCTTAGTGGAGACTGTGCAGGTTGGCTATGCTTTGTTCTTCTGTTGAGGCTTTTTGGTAAATTCAGGAGAATACAAACTCATTCCCAGTCAGCAGCAGTAAGGAGAACCCACAAACACTAAAAGCAGGTTTGATGGGCCAGTACACAAAGACCAGGAGCAAAAGACACTACAGAAAGGCACAGAGAGGGCAGAAGACAGAACACTGAGAACATGCAGAGGGAGTGAAAACACTCAGTGTGTGTCGGGAATTCCCTTTACAGCCTGAGCCTATGGCAGCATTGCACAGGGATGCTTCAGTTTGTCTGCTCTGTGAGATTTAAAAGCAGTCCTGACTTTCAGTGTCACAAATGAGGGTTTAGTTTGCAGTTTTAATGCAGTCAAACCAAGCAGGAATCTGCTTTTCATCTCCTGTTCTTTTAACTGCTGTTAATAACGGCACAGTTATGGACTCAACTGCTGTGATTTGTTTCCGCTTTTAGCCAATGCCATGTACATGGGCGGGCAGGAAATGAGGAAAGTTCAGAAAAGAGACAACACAACGATCAAGAAAAATCTTGATAAGGTAAGAAAAGGTGCGTCGTTGCTCCCGGAGAACCTGGAGCTCCTTTAAAACTCAGATCAGTACACTGTGGGCTTAAAACTGAGTGCTGTAAACTGTAACATTCAAAGAATTTGTATGAAAATAGTCATTGAGTCAGTGAACACGAGCCCTTAGAGGTACAGTGAGTTCTGTTTTCTCCATCTGAGGATGCTACAGTCAGCATCAGCGCTCTGACTCTGAGGGCGTGAAGGTCAAACAGCGTACGGGCTCCTGGCCCAATCTGCCTTCTCTGAGCTCACACTGCAGACGAGGCGCAGACTGGATCCTGCACGAGGTCACAAAATGTGCAGGTTCGTGGCTGCTGGTACGCTGCAGAATAAAGACTTCTTCAGAGTTTATCCGCTGCATGCACAGACTGTGCCTCACTGCTCAGCATCTGAGCCTTTTGATCACACCTTGAGCTGAATTTCAGCCGTGTACTAAAATAAGCTTTTTTTCTCTCTCTGCCCATTGTTTCAGCTGATATTTTATTATGGAGCTACAGACCACTGGTGCCCGGTACAGTATTATCACGATATCAAGCAGGAGTTCCCACACGGAGACTTCAGATTGTGTGAAAATGGCTTCCGTCACGCCTTTGTCCTGGACGCCGGACGAGAAGTTGCCGAACTGGTGTTTGAATGGATCCGTGGAGATTTAAGGACACGAGTTCCCAGTGATTAATAAACATCATTCAGTGCGTAACCTGCCTGACCCTGGAGTGAAACTGAAGGTTAATATATTTTTTAAATATAATATCTGTTGGTTTGGAAACTAAAAAGTGTCGTGAGTGTCATCTGGTCTGCACATGCAGAACTTTGTGCTGCAGAGAGATGATCGAGCCGTGGGCCAACATGAGTATTCTCATCCTTCAGAGGCAAACAGGAAGCTGGAAGCACCTTTCTTTTTCAAGTCTACAATAACACAAACATCTGAATCCATCCATGCATTTTCTTCCACTTATCCAATTAAGGACGAAGCTGCAGAACCCACACAGGCACAGGGCGAACAAGCAAACTCATGTAATCTTAAATAATACAAAAATACATAATCATAGGACTTGTGATAATCAAAGCCAATAAAGAGTTTATGAGTTTTGAAAAATGACAGTGAAATGAAAAGGATGAACACTTTAGAAGCAGGTTACAGTGGTTTTTAATGTATGTAAAATAACTGCTATGATATTAACTGTTTATAATTTTAGAAATAAATGAAGACTTAATGTGTGTTTCTGCATAAATTACTACAGCAAACGTGTTGCAGTGTTGTGTTTCTGGCAGCCAGCAAATTGTTGTGGTGTTTAAACAATGAAGGGAGAACTGAAGCATATTCAATATCAGCCTCTGCCTGTGACTGTTCACATGACTGAACTGTACCACTGACGGGAAGAGTTTTCAGAAAGACTCGACCTGTTTTGAAATAATTTATTAAATCACTTTGATCCTGAAATAGTTTCCAGTGGAAAATGTGGCTGTGCTTAAAACAACATTTTACGATGAAACTCTTACTGTGACTCAGGCTGCACGCTCCCACGTCCACAGGGGCACAAAGCCTTTTAGCTGGATTTAGGACCGCATGTCCAAAAAGCTGTTAAATAGTCCCTCCATTTTCTTTGGCTTATCCACTTCAGGAGCCTGTTCCAGCTGTCGCAGTGAAAGGTGGAGTACACGCTACACGAAGAATACAGTATATTTGACTTTCTGTGATAAAATGGTCACAGTTCAAACTCCGTGATTTGCCACAATAGTGTTTGCAGGATTATTAGAACAGTGCATGAATTTTGTCAAGTTGTTTCAGACTGAACACAGCATGGTGTGCACTCATCACACTGCAGCTATGACTAATTATCATATTAGCTGCTGCATCCACGCACCTCTGACACACAATTTAACAAAGAGCACATCACATTAAATATTTAGTATACATCTGCAAACTTTTATGGATAAAAACAAAGTCATTTAAGAAATTCCACAAACGTAAACTGAGGCACTTCTAACAGATCACTGGAGCAGAGCAATTATGTCAGACCATATTCCTTTATTAGCGTGCAGAAAACGTTCAAACAGACTGATGGAGAAAATGGTTTCCAAACCAACTCCCCTGATCATAAATCTTATACTCAGAAAAATTATAAATACAGCAAGTGAGGATTATAGTAATGCCATGGAGAAAATAAATGGACCAAAATGACTTCATAACACAACTTCAGATGGTGCAGCATTGCAATTGGTCACCATCTGCCTCCCCGATTAGCCAAAACAACAGCAAATAGACACGGGCAGGTCAAGCAATATAAAAAGAATTCCCTGTGTTTATAGTAATGTCACATTGCAGTGTGTTATTATAATATTAGACCGGTCTCTGTGCTACCAGCACCCACAGCTCTCCACCACCATGTTCTCATACTGCTTGTAGACCACGTTGCTGCGTGAGTCGATGTAGAGGATGCTGATGGGGCTGAGCCTGGAGGGGACGCAGCAGCTGGGTGGGGTGATATCAGGGTCTATGGAGTTTAAGAGGGTCTGTATGACAGCGTGGTTGGTGGGCTCCAAGTGGGCGCGCAGGGGGAAGTCACACACACCGTCACAGCGGTGTGCCTCGTAGTCCAGAGGGGCGATGATCCAGTCATCCCACCCCAGATCTTTGAAGTTCACATGCAGAGATTTCCGGCTGCAGCGGTTCCACCTGCGGCCATTTTTCCCTCCTCTCCCCACTCCACCAAGGGACCGTTTGGACAGAGCTCTTTGTTGATGCCTATGGCTCCTCTTTTCATGTTTTAGAATATATTTAGGAGCCTTCAGGAGTCCATATCCACTTTCCTCAATCTTCATCTTGCCCATTATCTCTCTGAAGAGGTTGTCTGTGGTGTCAGTATGCCAGAAAGCCACCAGCAAAGCTTTCTCCTGTGGTAGGCGAGTGGTACGACCCAGCCCCAGAACCAGTGGGTCAGCCACTTTGTTGGTCAGTTCAGAGAAGGCCAGGAGGTGGAAACAGGCCTGTGGTGGCTCTGAGGTATTCCTCAAATGAGCCTTCATGCTGGACCACACATCAAACACCTCCCACCTGGGAAGACCACCATCCAGAACCTCGATAGATCTGGAGTCCAGTAGCTGTGTCTCTGAAGAGCAGGAGTACAGGTGGATGTTGTAGCGGTTTCCTCCTCTTGTTAGGACAGTCAGAAGGTCTGCTGGAGGCTTCCTGAGGATTCTTAGCTCAGCCTCCACCAGCTCTTCCATCCTGGCCGGGCTGGACAAGTCAAAAATGTAACGCTGACCCCAAGATGACAGATCTGTGGATGAAGAGGAAAGCGTTGAAATGGAGGCTTTAACTTAGGATAATCCCCATTTAATTGTATGTGCAGATCTAAAACCTTAACTCAGTATCGATGTTTGGCACACACGGGACTCAAACAGCCAAAAATCAGCAGCGAAAATCAAATGAGTGATTTTTTTTCCTCAGGAACTGAGAAAGTTTCTCCACCTGCCGTTAAATATGAAACACTGGAATAACTAAACCAAAGACAGGATCACCAGGTTTTTTTCTCCCTCGCCTCAGAGCATCTGTGTAAGGCTGAAACGTTTAAAATGAAAAATATTTTATCGAAGAGCATGAAATTAAGAAAAAAAAAACACTAAATGTTTTGTGTTGAAATGATAAAGCTGAGTGCTGTAAAATAAAAATCAATAAAATCAATTTCATTCACATTAAAAGTTTTAAACAGTTACAGGGTACAATAACAGCGATGAGAACTGTGAATCCAGCAAACTCAGTGTGGCACACTGACGGTTTATGAGCTGCATCACAAAACTGTAAAAACTCATAATCCAGTTCAGGCATAAGTAATCCCTTCTCATTATATTACTTACCAAATAAGCCTGTGCATGCAGCATGAGATGCTCCCTACCAGGTTCTAAGCAATTTTAATGCGTCCGGTTTAAGTCTGGTCTTTAACAGGAGTCAAAATATGTTTAATAAACTTGAAAAGTTGAAAAGAGAAGTTATTAAAAAAATTACAACATTGAAAATGTGTTTATTTTGAATCACTTTAGAATATTTAGAGTAAAATAACATCAAATATATTTGTAATAAAGCAAGCACATTCAGTTTTAAACAGAAGAATTGTACAGAAAATGAATGAAATTGGTGTCAAACCTCGTCCTTGGTCCACAGAACCTGTAACTGCGTTTGCAAATCCTGCTCCACCTGAAACATTGAATTTTCTCACTTGAAGTTTGGGCAGTGTTTGGTATAAAAACAGCATGTAGTCGTGGAGAACCACCCTGCCACTGATCGAGTGATTTCTACTCTTCGTGTTTGGGCCAGCGCCCCACAGTGAGCCGGACTGCAGAGCACCAGTCCACTCCATGCCGACACAGTAAGCAAAGCAAAGCAGAGACAGCACAGAACAATCCATCTCACGTGGAGACTTGAATTCAAATAACGAGCTGCAGGTTACAGTGAGACAGAAAAAAATCCCCCTTAACTTTTATTCAGAGGCTCATCGTCAGGTGTGTACCTGTATGCAGGTGTACAGTTGTACAGTGCCCCCTGCCAGCAAAACAAATGTTTCCAATGAGCTGCTTCAGGCTTCGTGAGCTTATACTTCATGGATTTAAAGACCGTTGGAAAATTAAAGGAAAAAAAAAAAAACACTGTAAGGTGTCTTAAAAATAAGAGCTTAAGTGCTTGTGGCACTGATTTTAAGACTCAGCTGGAACTGTATTTTCCAAAAGATGATCCCTTCTTTGGTGAATTGAAAATGATGAGGTTTATCAGTTCAGGTTCAACTCAAATTTGTGTGGTTGTAAATACCTTCATCACTGTAAATATCTCTGAAGCTGAAGGATTGAATGGCTTTTTCTGCATAGTTTTGTCTTGTTTGTTGTGTCAGGGAGTTATGGATAGGCGTTGGATTTTTGTTTTTGTTCTTTTTGTTTCATACAGGGTTTATATAGAACGTCCTTGAAATAGGTGGTTTTGGTTGTTATTTTGGACCTAGTCCACCCTGAACCTGTGCTTTTGGCAGATGACCTCTTAACCAACAGTGGTAATAAACCTCAGTCTTAAATGTGAATCGTTAGTGGACTTGTGGTTTCGGGGACTGGGACAGGTGTAAAAAAGTTAAGAATGCACTACAATGAATAAAAATTGAATTGAATTGAATATTATTTCATTTCCTCTTCAATGCTGTATTTTATTTTTTAGTATATATGTGAATTTTATTGATTATATATTTTCTTTTGAAAACTTGGAAGTGCACTATGCTCCCACAAATGTTATTGTCATAAAACTGTTAACTGCTGAAGGGAGCCAGTGCCTGGTGTGTGGTGACAAGAACATGTTTTTTTTTGTCTGTCACAGAAGTAAAAGTGGTCATTTCTGTTTCAGTTTGTGTATGATGAAGAGTTTACACCCATTATACTGGTGCCGTGACTCAGATGATCTCCAGATCTGCTCTATGCTGATCGTCGTGGTTGCCTTCTTGTGAATCTACATCTCGCCTGGGTCATTACTCAGTACACCTCTGTGTAGTTGGTGTTAAAATAAGGACACTTTATGCTGTTTTGTACAGTTATTTCAAATATTACGCAACGCAAGTAAAGTATTGACTGTGGATGATTTAGCTATCCCAGTTTTGCCTAAGGGTCAAGGTTTATATCTAAGGTCTGATGGTAATGGTGGGAGTGTGGGACGTCCTAAAGTCTCATCTAATAGTGACGATGCTGGACTGGGTGTAAGTCACAGTTCCTCATGCTAGTCGGTTCAGTGAAGAAAATGTGCAATCATCTACACCCAGCAGTAATGGATATGGTGGGGCAGTTAGGTGCACAGATTGGTGAATCCATTGTTGCCAAATTGATGTCTGCTGGTGTTATTAATTTATCCAACTTCTCATTCTCTCAGTGTAACGTGGCCACATGTGACTGTTCATGTTGCACCTGATACAGACATTGCATCGTTTAAAGGTGATGGAATCAGGAGTGAAAACTATGGCTCTATATATATATATATATATATATATAGCTTCTGAATTTAGCATATTTGTTTCAGTCTGGGTTGAGTGTGGTATGTTTTGTTTTGTAGTTTGGAGCCTCCAGCAATTAAAGGCTGTTTTGAGTTTAGCTCCTGTCTTATGCGTCCTGCATTTGGGTCTTAATGACTGCAGTGTTGGATTGGGTAAAAACTAGTGATGGTGAGATAAAGCTTCATGAAGCTTTCCATCCAATCAGTGAACCCATGGGTCGAAGCTTCGTGGTGCTTCATTTGCTCAACTGCGCCATCAAGTGGACAGTAAATGTATAGCAGGCAGAGCGATTATAATCCAGTGATGTGAGATGAAGCTTCATGAAGCTTTCCATTTGAGCCCGTGGGTCGAAGCTGCGCCACCAAGTGGACAGTAAATCACAAAGCGGCTTTGGTGCGTGAAGCTTTGAACAGATGTTGTGATGGTAATAAATAAATGCTGAAATAATTAATATGGTTTCGTTATGATGCTGGGGTCAAGAGAGAAAATGAAAATAAATTGGGGAGAGAGTTGTGATGTGGATGTGTTACTTTGGTTGTAATTGCTCATGTAGGGACATTTTATTTATTCATTTAGAAATAACAGCTTTGCTGCAGAGCTCAGCTTCAGGCAGTTTCTTTTGTTAGAAAGGATTTCACCTGTTTTAGAAAGCAGCCTTTCACAGGCACAGATGAAACTGAGGTAATAATTTATTATGATGCCCACACATAATTAGGAGAGATCAGCTCAAAATGTTCCCAGTCTGAGGAAAATCTCCTCATTCTGACTGGTTCCATCACCAAAAAAGAAACCGCTCAAACAGACAGTAAACCAACGCACCGCGGTCCCCAACACCACAAAATGTGTCATTATGTTTCGCTGCCTATTTCAAGTCGCACGGCAAACCCGCGAA
This sequence comes from Apistogramma diplotaenia, assembly GCA_015052665.1. Classification (NCBI taxonomy): domain Eukaryota; kingdom Metazoa; phylum Chordata; class Actinopteri; order Cichliformes; family Cichlidae; genus Apistogramma; species Apistogramma diplotaenia. Next base: position 92 of record VOQJ01016358.1, on the reverse strand, counting down.
TCGTTGCCTGAATCAGTCACGTGGTACGGCCGGATGGCGAGGCTTTGAACGTCACTACTCACGTGACCGACACAAGCCTCGATACGCGCTTC
>VOQJ01016357.1:0-13109 GCA_015052665.1 Apistogramma diplotaenia | reverse complement strand
TCAAAAATAAATCAACGTGTCAGGTTTTTTTTAAATGAAAAAAAAAAAAAACAGCTTCACTTTATTGCGTCTTGTCTTTTTTCCAAGTCAGTGGGTCCAATTGTTGGTCTAAATTTTCTGTTAGAAACAGGCTGCATAAATTCAAATAATTTTCATTGACCCTATACAATAGCTTGCTGCTCTCCTCTACTTTATGCTATACATGCAACATTTTTGGATTCATAAGTAATTTATCACCAAGCCTAATACTTATGAGGGCAGCAATCCAAACAATCAGTGACTTCAGAAACCTTCCATTTCCTGTAAACACTATTCACTCTGAAATAAAGGGAAACTGACCACTGGCTGTGTTCACTTGGGCTAAACATAGAACAGAGTTGAACGCTGCACTTTGTTAAGGAGCACAACATTTCTGTGACCAACATCGACCCTGTACAGTATAAATAATGGATTCTTCACTAAATTTAAAAACACAATGACTTGCTTAAGTCATCATTTGCATTTATAGGCTATTTGACTTGTGACTGGCGTGCACTCACTGGTCACTTTATTTGCTACACCTGCTTCACTTTTCATCAGAGCAAATATGGAGCAGCGACTCAGTGCAAGAAGACGACCCAATGAAGTTTATCACAAAAGGTGATTTAAGTGACTCTGAACACGCCACGGTTGCTGGTGCCAGGCAGGCTCGTAAAGAAAGCAGTCTTTGGCCCTCTGAACACGCAACAGATCAAACTATGATGCAGACGAGCTACAGCAGCAGAAGACCACACAGGGTGCCTCTCCTCTTAGCTAAGAACTGGGGCTACAAGCCTTGTGAGCTCACCAAAATTTAATGACAGAAGACTGGAACAGAAACTCTGCCTCTGGGTTTATCACGGCTGGCTAAATACAAGCTTAATGGGTGTTGAACTAACAGCAGTCACAGTATCACTTTTTAGCACAAAAGAATGAAAAAAGGGCATTTACTCGACAAGAGAACGAGAAGTAAACTGTAGCATTTTTCTCATGTCTCCTTCATATTGCATTATCAGGGGCACTAGCTAACTTGTTCTTGTTTACTGTAAACTACATAGTGAACAGGGTCCCTTTTGCAGAAAAACCTTGTGTGGCAAAAAAAAAAAGGGAATGGAAATGTTTTTCAAATGAGGTCATTATTGAAAAGTACATTTTTCCCAATGTTTAATTGCAAAAGAAAAAACTAACCTACAAAAAATAGAAAACCTAACAACCACAGAAGAAAAGTGTCAGACTGAACTCTTAATTCACTTCAATTTTATTTATACAACACCAAATCACAACAAGGCACTTTACATTGTAAGATAAAGACCCTACAATAATAGACTGTAATGCTGTAAACACTAATTACCACCTTTGAATGTGACACAAATAACAGAACTGAAATCTGAACTTGGATTTTTTTGCATGAATACATTCACATCACATACTGTCCAGCCATGAAGCTCAGCTTCCTGTCAGCATTGGGCCCTGGCTTAGGTTCAGCTGTCGCCTACTAACGTGTGGCGGCTGCATGCGTGTCCATGTGTAGCACATTCTCCCACAACCAGGTTAAGAACAAGCCCAATGCAGACCCACTGAGAGGCGACCTGAATCTGGTGTCAGATATGGAAAAAGTTCCATTTTCATTACTGGAAAATAGGTCTCTTACTGAAAATCTTTTGTTTTAATGCCTACAACGAAAATATCACTGCAGCACAGCGACTTCTTATATTGCTTCAATAACTAAACCCAGAACTCACGGGATGGAAATAAAGCAGGAAAGACTGGCTGACTTTTTTTTTCTCCATTGTCATAAATAAATATTTTATAGCATCCACACTGGATGAGCTGCAGTTCCTCTGTGTCATTACCAGTAAAGCTCCGACTGATGTCAGGTGGAAAGTAAATGCCTGGAAAGCCTTGACGATGCCTCCTGATTAGCCAAGCACTCCTTAACAAATGAGGCATGAGAGAACAATTAGGTTACAGGTTTCCGTTAACTAATACGTGAAGCTCTGCTACCGTTTCAATTTCCCTTTTTGTATTTTACACTTGAGACTAAAAAAATTCAACTTGTTGGTAAAAACTACAAATTCAGAAACCGACTGAAACTCAAACACCGAGTCCAAGCGCAGGTTTTCCCCCAAAAAACCTTCTCTGCACTGATGCACAAAGACCATCAGCTCCATCGGAGTTGTGCCGTTTGGCGCACAGGATGGGCAACCTGCAGAATTGCGCAAATGTGGTTCTCAATGCGTATTCATTCCTTGGAAGGATGACCATATCTAGCAGCGAAATTCAGCCTTGTTTGGGAATGTTTGTCACCCAACTTCCACATTGAGCGTCTATAAAAGCTGAGAGCATGCTTATCTGAACGTGCTCTGCATCCGTAATTTCCATCCCTGTGTAAATAAGTGGGGCAGGCGGATAGACTAAAAGAAAAAGAAAATACACCCCTGACACCAAACCGCCTATGAAAAGCACCTCCCATTGCACTCCGAGCTTTCTAAACCACAGCTCCTCGCTGTGCAAATTTCCAAATCACATAGGAAGAAAGGCGCAGGGTGAAAATCGCGGTGGAGGAGAATGGGAGTGAGGGCACGTCGTTTCCACATTGCATCCAAACCTTTCCGACGCATGGTGCTTTCAGTCTCCAATCGGAGCTCCGTGAGACCAAATGGTCCCCTTTCCATCCCCATTCACTCCACCTCCCCGCTGTAAAACTTGCTTTTACCAGACAATGCCGAAAAATACACGCAAAGCCCCCCCGCATTCATCGCTATTAAAATCATTATCGCTAATGAAACACACCCAGAAAATTGCAGTGCCCTACCTTTTATTCCCGTGAGTGACCACGTTCCGGAGAAGGCAGTAGTAAAAGCTGCACTATAGCTCTACTAATAATATTAGCAGAACAAGGAGTACGAGTAGTAGTAGTAGTAGTAGAGGTAAGCCAGTAGTGGGGAATGGTAATGGAGACGCAGGGAGCTCTTATATGCCAGCCAACACGGCGTATCCACCGATCGAGACGCACGAAAGGAGGGAAGAGTCCGGATTCCCATGCACTGCCGGGTTATTTGTTGCTGTTATTTTCTTTTGTTGCCTACTCCTCGTTTCCATGCAGCTCGAGCTGGGTGACCTGTATGATCGGATGACCGGAGCGGTGCTTCATCAGCAAGCCCGCATTTGTCGGGACAAGGCGCGCAGCAGACCAGACTTCTTCCTCATTCTTCCTTTACCGTCCCCCTCCTCACTCCGTGCAAGCGCGAGTAATAGAGCGAGAGTGTATGAGACTGAGAGCGCGCGTGTGAGTGTGTGTGTCAGTGTGTGAGCAGGTTTCTCCTTCGCTTGTTCCCTCACAAACTGACTGAGGATCAGCTCAGCCTCCCTCGCTGTGTGTGTGTGTGTGTGTGTGTGTCTCCACACACTGTATGCTTTTCTCTCTCTCGGATACTCTGCTCCCGCCCCCCTCCGTTACTGGCATATTCCCTTACACGTTGATATCAGCGCCCAGTTGAAATCAGTCCCTAAACACATCACGCCGAGATCATAATGCGCATCTATGTCTTAACTTTCCTTCTTAGGGGAGGTTTGTTATTATTGGATTACTTTTTCCAGAACCAAGTGTCACACGTGGGTATAACAACCAGTTTCCTTGACCATTCCTGCCCCGAGGCTCGCAGGTTTTGCCCCCTTATCCCAGGCCTCTCCATTTTACCGCAAGCGTCATCTCACCTTACTCACCCCTTAAAATGTCCCGTACACAGATTTCCAAGTGGTACTGAGCAGCAATAGTGTTGATGGCAGAGCTCCAAAGAGAAAACCCTCACAAAGACCACCGCTCTTCATCTGAGGTTCCCTATGAGTAAAGTTTATGCAGCACTTTTCAAAAAAAAAACAACAAAACAACAAAAAAAATCACAAAGTGCTTTACAATATAAAATCATATATAGCAATTAAAATGGTATAAAAAGTAGTAGTTACAAATAGATGTATTAGTTTATGATTATAAGGAGAACGGGTCATGCGGAGCTCTGAAAGTGCTCACAAATGTCTTAAAATGTGAACTTTATGGGGAGTATAAAGAGGATATAACTGATGGCACATGGGACCTTTTAGAAAACCTGTTGTGAAGCCTTGCAGCAGCTTTCTGGACTAAGTGATCCAGGGATGATTTACAAAATAACAAAATGAGTAAGAAACCACAATAATCAAGGGTTGACAAAATAAAAGCATGTAAAATCATCCCCACTTCACACTGAGACACAAGATTAAGACTGGCAATAAAAACAAGTTTCAACAACTAATGTAAATCATTTTTTATGAAGACTAAACTCATGTTTCACAATTTAGTCCATCAAGTGACAGCTTTGTACTCTAAACATGTTCCAGCATCACCTAAATGGAAGGCTGCCAAAGGTGCTGATTTTAATAGGAAGCAAACAAATGGTTTCAAGGAAATGACAACTAAAGCTTGAACTTTATACATACAGCTGTCAGGTAACATTTTTTATTTTAGTCATATTTTCACTTGAAAGAGTGAATAACTGTAAAAAATACTGGTTAACTGGGCTTTTACTACATGTCATTCCCCTACTCATAGATGGCTGTGAGAATGAACCCTAACAGGAAGATATTTTTCCCTTTAGGTTAGCAGTCATGCAGTAATCATGAGGTTACTACATGCAGTTAGTGAGCTGATCGGGTGTAACCTGTCTGTCCTGCACAGTATATCAAAGTAACAGAAAAGATAACGCAGTTTTGGGAGAGTACCCTCTCATAGGGGACAATCAGAAGCAAAGCAAACGTCTAGTTTTGGACAGAGGCATGTACAGCTGCATGTGTACAAAAAGAAATGATCAGTGGAGTAGAACAGACAAGCTCGTCCAATGACTGAATCGCTTTCATTTTGAGAAAGACTCAGACTCTGATAGAAACAGAGTCGGCAAGAGAAGCAACAGCAGCAGAATGGAAGCTGGGAAGTAATTTAAAGAAAAGCAGAAGTAAAAGTAGCGGGTAAGTTTTCCAAGAGACAAAGGGCAAATCAGGTGTCAGAAGTCTCGGAGAGAAACAGCTGGAGAATCAGGCAGCGGAGGAACAGATAAGGTGGTTTACTGAGGAAGTGGACGGCTAGTTAATGAGGTTAGAAAAGCCCAATAGGAAAACAAGTGCTGCCAGACTGGATGAATAATGGACTGCATGATGGGGGTCAAAGACATCACAAGGAAGACTCCTGCCTTTGGGTGAAATCCCTCATGGTGATAAGCCACAACCCCATAAATTCTGCCTGATGATGCAAGCAGCTCACCAGCTGATTTGATAAAAGCTCAGCAGGGTGATGAGGTTTTTCGGGTTAAAGTCATAGGCTAAAGTACTGAAGATAAACCTTCCTAACAGATTTAAATGTTAAATAGGCTGCTTCTTATATAGTGCTTTTCTACTCTACATGAACACTTAAAGTGCTGCATGGAAAATCCAGACATTCAGTTAAAGACTTTTTCAATCTTTTTTAAAGGTGCTTATGAAGATAAGGCTAATAAAAAGTAGAACACATTGTGTGTTTGTCCCATTGACACAGGAAGGTAAGAGCTTGAGCCTGTTCATTCATAATTCAGAGGCGCTGCAGCCCTGGGTGCCACCTCAGAGCGCAGAAATGCTCACAACTGTCAATCAAACAATCCTGCTAAAAATGTCGGAGCTCAGCAAACATATTCAAGTTACATAGGTTCAATAAAAGGTATAGCTTTTATTAGCAGGAAATGACGACTGGAATACAGGTAATGTATGACAGAGAATTAGCCACTTGGCTAACAGCACATTTATAGTTATATTGATTTACTTGCACTGTCCTTCAGGCAAAAAAAAAAAAAGATATCACTCTCCTACCGCCAGCAGTTTGCAGGGATGCTTAACCTGAAAAACTTAATATATTGCAGATAAAAAGGCTGCTTTGAGGAGTGCAAGATGCTTTGTGCTCCCAAATGGAATGCAGCTGCTTAGGCACATTTCACTTAGACCAGTTTGTGACCATCTATTCCTTTGGGCATAAATGCCACTGGAAATTTAGAGTACGGAGCAAGAAAAATGTACGCAGTGCTCAGTTTAACATCAGGTTACACTGATTTCAAGTAGCAAGGAGAAATTAAAAATGCATTTAAAGATTAAATATGTGTTTACTGCTACCATAAGGACATGCATGTAAACTCTAGCTCAGGCATGTCAAACTCGCGGCCCACGGGCCACTTCCGGTCATGCGCCCCCACTTCCGGCCGAGAATCGGCATTAAAAATATGGTACAAATAGGTCCTTTAAGTTACTTTTTTGACATTCCGCTCAACCCTCTTAACTGGAGGAAAAAGTGGACCGGAAGAAGGGGGCGTGGCCGGCTAGCTTCTTATCGTACTCAGCTGAATCATATGGAACAGTTTCTTTTACTTTGCTGATCAACATCAATAGAGGAACGCACAAGTCTGCTAATGTCATTGCTGAATTATTTACACCACAAGAAAAAATGTTTATACTCTTCTAAACTATTTAATTCACAAAAGATAATACAGTGACAAAATCCTCAAGTGAGCAGCATTGTACTCCTGGTCTATCTGCAGAGGGTGTCAGTTGTGAAATAGGAGCAGTGTCAAAAACGTGTGGTACGACTGGTCTGTGGGCCACTGCTTGTGCCATTGTTGGTCTGCCAGGCAGCCACAGAGAAGAACGTAGTTACAAAGAGCTAAAAGGAAAGCATGAAGCATCCATCGCAGCCGCTGTCTGTTCTTCTCATACTGTATTTATTTATTTTTTTATCATCTTTGATTTTTTTGTGCTTCTCCCATTCCTGGTGAACTCCGCTCTTGTCAATCAATATATCAGCATCGGACCGATGAACAGAGTCCTCCACATCAAGCAACGTGCTTTTACAGTAGGATCTGAGCACATTCGTGGTAGGTTCGCCTCTCCAATCAGGCAGAATATGGTAACACAAATCAAGCTAATATATGTCCCATATGTTTATGTTATATAGCATGACAAACGCTACTGAGCACAAAATGAAAAAAAAACAACAATTTAATTGGTGTTTGGGACGGACGCCATCTTGTTTTTAAAGATGTTTAGTATGATGCAATCCCTCTATCACAAAGTGTTACAATAAAGTGTCTGACTCAGGCGAACAGAAATTGCAGTCAACGCGAAGGAGAACAAAGAACTATGAAACAGTCAGCAAGCTGCTTGCCACGAGGAGCACCAGACTACCTGGCAAACACTGCTCGAGCTGGTCCTTAAAAACTGAAGGCAATTGCCGCGTCATGAGTCATAGGTGTGCCTGGCTCCAGAGCAGGATCCCAGACTCCACCCTGCAGGGAGGAGACAGCCTTCCAACAACCAGTGCTGCTGCTCCTCCAGCGTGGAGTTTGTGGTCCTCAGCAAGAGGTGGCAAAAGTAGAAGCATTCTATACTTAAGTAGAAATACAAATACTTGTGTTAAAAATACTCTGGTACAGCAAAGTACTGTACAGGCACTGAAATGTACTCAAAAAAGAAAGTAAAAGTTGCTTTTTGGAGGTTGTATATTAATATAAAATATTACATGAGAATACAAACAATCTGATCTAAATTTGAATCCTAATGAATGAACTCAGCTTGATTATGTTATGTAGGACACAAGCTGAGAAAGGTCATTTAAAAAAGGTGGAGGAACTCTAAGCTCAGTTGTAGTGGCTCAGCACAGAAAAAAAAATACTCAAGTACAGATACCTGAAAACTCTCCTTAAGTTCATTAAGTATTTGTACTTCATTACTTCCCACCTCTGTCCTCAACATCATGAATCAGCGCAGCCAGAGTCAGATGCAGAAAGAAGGCAGCACATGGCAGGAGTCTACATCCAGGATTGATTGGCTCTCTGGGACAACACGGAGCCCACCCAGAGTTGTAGGCATCCACTTCCACAGTGAGCTGAAGTTTGGGATTGAGTTGAAGCAGAATGAACCAGTTGAAGGCAGCTTCTGTGCCAGAATACCAAACAAAAGGCTTTTTTTGAAGGTTAGCTGTGAAAGAGGGTAGAACTGAGTGCAGTTCCAGACAAACCGTCTGTAGACGTTCAAGGAGCCACTGAAGCCGTTTCCTGGTAGTTGAATTTTGCTATTCCCCCATTGCCATGATTTTCTGTGGCTCAATCGTCACCTTCCATACTTGGAAAACATTACCCAGAAAGGTAATTGAGGATGAATAGAATTCACTTTTCTGCCTTCACATAGCTGGTTCTCAAGCAAGTGCTACAGCATGCTGTGGTCATGGACCTGGTATTCCACGAAAAACAAAACAAAAACAAAAACAAAATGTCATCAAGCTAAACAAAAGCATGTTTAAAAAAAAGAAATAAATCAATCATTTACCAAGGTCTGGAAGACTGATGGAGAACTACTTAAACCGAAGGGCATTACAAGGTATTCAAAGTGGCTGAGAGGGGTGTTGAATTCACCCCCCCCTCCAAGATCGGACACAGATGATAACAATTAGAGGTCAAACTTAGTGAAGATGGTAGCTCCCTGTAGAGGTTCAAAAGCAGAATTGACCAGATGTAGAAGATATTTATTTTTCACAGTGATCTGCAGTCAGTACACAGTCTTAAGGAACTCTTTCTTGGCCACAAAAGAAAAAAAATAGAAAAAAAAAAAGACAGCTGCTCCCACCGGACAAGAGGATGGTCTAATAATTCCTGCTGCCAAATACTCCAGGATATATTTCTCCATGGCTTCGTTTTCTGGTCATGAAAGATTGTAGATCATCAATAGCACAGAAGAAGTCTATGAAGAGGTAGCAACAGGACCCTACTTTGAAGATCATGGTATTCTGTAGGTACTGAGGTTCGATCCGGAGCGAAGTCAGCTGGGGCCCACTGTTAAACAGTCAGCGAGACAAAACAGACTCCGGCGGTCAACTCCCATCGAAACAGTTATTATGGCGGTTGTGTTTCTCAAGCCAGGGGTATCCCAGGATGACACGGGTGTTTGGTGAGGAAAAGATGAGAAGTGATCACGATCATTGCCAGAAACTACTCAATGGATAGGATCAGTCTGAGGAGTTATTGTGGTCAGCAGAAACAGGAATGGGAGTGACGAGTGGGTGTGCTGGGATTATTAGCTGTTTAATAAGCTCCGTGTCAGGGAGATTCTGTTCAGCACTGGAGTCTGCTAGGCCTTGGAGGGGAAATGTATCTTGGTTAATTGTTACTGGCGGGGCCCAGTGCTAATGATACTAGTGCTCATCATGTGACACCTTGTGATCCTTCATCTGTTCATTTAATCCTTTCAGAGTATTTTTCATTCTCCAGCCAACTGCTCTCTGCAGCCAGAGTTCAGAACTCAATCACAAACTGTACAACACATTTATTCCTCTGCCTCAGCTTTAATAACCTCTGAGCTGCAGTCCTGTCAGACATATGAGAGAAAGTCTTTTTAATCTCAGAAAAGTTTGAGTTTTACCCAGTGAATGGGTACGACTCAAAGGAATTAAACATGAAGAGGTCTAAGCTCAGGCCTCAGCTTTACCGCTCAATAAACTCACCACATTGGAAAGTTTCATTGCATCTTTGGGGAATGAGTGAAAGCACTGTAGCAGGAATCCCCCCACAATGACCCAACTCCCCGGAAGGAGGCTCAGGAAGACGAGGGAGGTGGCTCTCTGGAGCCTTGTGGCCTCAATGGAAACACCAGCGGAGGGAAGCAGCAGTCTCAGCCCCCATGCTTGCAGTGCGTGTGGGGGGAGAAGTTCCTGAAAAGAGGCAGAAGGTAATTTCACATGTATATTCTGAATCATCCTATCGCTACTTGGCACCTTCTGTCACTCAGAAACCTCATGGCCTGCTCATGCACGCTTAACTTGGCACCTTGCTTGGCCAGAACTCCTCTGACAGGGTCTGCCAGAAGGTGCTGTCACTGTCCAGTAAAGCAGATACAAAGGAGAGCACTCGAGCGCAGAAACACGACAGAGAGCGCATTACTAATTTGAAAGTCCTTTATTTACAGAAGGCTGTTTCAGCAGATGAGAGTCACAGAGCGATGGACACAGGGAACAAATGAATCAGGGTGAGAAGTTCCTGTGGCAGAGGAGACCAGTCTGAAGAAAGAGAATCCAATCCAAGAGAAGTCGGAAGATTTCAATTTGGAACTGAGCTCGCTTACTTGGCTGAGACTGTAAATCTGTCCTTGGGAGGGGTTGCTGGTTTGTTTCCAGGAGGGGAGGCAGGGAAGCCGAGCATAGAAGTCCAACTGCAGAGGAAAGAGGACCAAATCAGAGTCAGCAGGTAAGTTGTGTAGGTGAGCCGGGCGAACAGAAGCTGCAAAGAGAGAAACATACAAAGCAGAGTTTGAGAGTTAATGACCACGAGGAGCAGCAGACTGACGAAGACTGGCTGCTCGAGCTGGTCCTTAAATACTGGAGGTGATTGCAGCATCATGAATCACACGTGAGCAGGCTCCCAGACTCCACCACGAAGGGGGGAAGACGGGCTGCTCAGCCCATCAACTGCAGCAGGAGGAAGGACAACTCCAAAGCAACAACACAAAACAGCAGAGACCACAACAAAATGAACGATGCATAAAATCATCAGGAAGCTGTTTACTGAGGCATATGGCTGCTTTTCTATAACCTCCTTGTAGGCCAGAGGTCTTTTTGGGTCACCCCTGGTCAGTATTAAAAAAAGTACAGGTTTAAAGGCACTTCTGCGTTGGCTTCACCATTCACACCCAGAAGCTACATCTACATCCACACAATACTCTGAAGTATAATATTGTAATGTGGTTAATTGCATTTCCATTTAAGAAGGTTGTGTTTCTTTCTGTGAATAAAAATACTAATTCTAGTATTGTTAAAGTTATATTCTAGTAACTATCTGCCTGTGTGATGCACCCACAGTGGATGTAAACTACTTAAGATGGAAAGCTTAATTATCTGTGTAGCACCATGTTGTCCAAATATGGTTATTTTTGGCCATTATTAAAACAATCTGAAGATAGCAACATGCTATATACCAAACTTCAGTCCACAAATCATCTTTTATATTCAGTATATGGCACTACAAATGTGCCGTTTGCTTTAAGTCTTGATGGAGAGGTATAGAGAAGGTCAGGAGTTGACCTGTCTTTGTGGATCTAGACAAAGCATATGATTGGATGCCAAGAGAGGACCTGTGGTAATGTATGAGGAAGTCAGGAGTGGCAGAGCAGTATGTGAGGGTGGTGTAGGACATGACTGAGGACAGAAGCCAGTGGTGTAGTGTGTGGTAGGAGTGACAGGTTCAGTGTGTGGGTGGGATCCCATCAGGGATCAACTCTGAATTCTGTCTTATTTGTAATGGTGATGGACAGGTTGATGGATGAGGTCAGGCCAGAGTCTCCGTGGACCGTTATGTTTGGAGAGGACATGATCGGCAGTGAGAGAAGGGGGCAGGTGGGAGAGCCTGGAGAGGTGGAAGTATGTTCAGGAGAGAAGAGGAATGAAAGTCAGTGGAAGCGAGACAGTTTTGCAGGATGTTTCACATAATGAAAATACAGCATCACATTATATACAGATCCATTTAAAAATGGGGACATTGCATAATGGTTTAAATTTCCAGTTTATCAAATGCCATTGAGCATTTCTGACTTTCTTACATCTTTCCTCCACCTCTAAGTGAAGCTCTCATCGTTTTCTCTCCCTGGTGAATACAGCAGCTGGGCCTTCAGCTGGCAGAAACACTGTGTGACAAACTGCTCACAAACATTTTCTGCATTTGCTGATGTGAACAGCTAGAAAAGTTGCATTTGAAATTACCTGACACTTAAGTGTTACTCTTTATGCTCGCTCGACAGCACCAATGGCTAAACGTTTAAGTACAGCGACCACAACTTATGGACGTCTGCACCAAAAATGCCGTTCTGGGTCACTCTGGCACACTTTAACCCCCGAGTGCAGCACTAGTAAAGAAACCAGTAACCAGTAAGATTGCCCTGTGTATCACTGCTTTCTCCATTTAGGCTCAAATTGGTTTGATGTCTGAAGGTGCACAGTGATGGGAAGTAACTTCCCTCAGATCCGTTTTGAAAATCTGAAAAGTACAGATATTCGTGTAAAACTATGGAGAGCAAAAATAAAAAGTTCTCAGAAAATTAAACACTAAAGTACAGATAACTGAAAATTTTACGTAACCGTGACAAAGTTACTTCCCACCTCAGGATGGAGGCAGATGATATACTGTGGCAACCCCTAAAGGGAGCAGCCGGAAGAAGAATTTAATTCCTGTTCACCTTGGAGTCGAGCAAATTATTCAAAATTCTGCTTACGGTAGTTTGTCACACTGGGTAACATTGCATTAATGTCAGAATACAGACTAAAAACTGATGCTGCGTCTCTGCTGGAATGCTTTTAATTTGACCGTCATGATTCTCATCTGCTTTATTGAGAAGGCACAGTTTATATTTTGGTATAATTTGTATATTGTAGTTTAAAATACTGTATGGCTCAGACTTTATGCCAAAAATCCCCCCCAAACACACCTGTCTGCACACACCACCATTGTTGTTAACAGGCCAGAGATGCACAGTTGTACACAGAAAGCCAGAGGGGGGGGGGGATATGCTGTCTTGTTAAAACACTGTCCTCCAGGAGTAGTTTACAGCTCCAATTAAACTTCAGTGATGTGATTCTTCTGGACACGTCTGAGGTAAAAAGGAAAGAAAGAAAAAAGCCATTAATGGCTTCTTACTCAAACCACAACTACTGCGAAATGTCTTACATAAAGTGTTAATGCGTGGACACTTAAAACACCATCAAAGCAAAAGCACAGCGCACGCAGCCAGCGAGCGGCAAGAACTTTTCCCAGTTATTTGACTGAAGCATCTTAGTGAAACACATCAGAAACGTGCTCCAACTGAAATGTAATTATTATTTTTAATTAACAATTGAATTGAAGCTCTAATGCTACAAGTTGGGAGAATTTATGAGATTTTTTTTTCTCCCACAATCAACACACACAAAAAAGAGCTCTCCAACTTTACCTACTAAATTTAAACTACTACGCATTTGGTCATTTATCATTCTTGTCCTGTTACCAGTCAATAATGGTGGTGGTAGTGTC
>VOQJ01016353.1:16192-26468 GCA_015052665.1 Apistogramma diplotaenia | reverse complement strand
GGTCAGGACTCTGTGCAGGCCAGTCAAGTCCTTCCACACCAAACTCACTCATCCATGTCTTTATGGACCTGCTTTGTGCACTGGTGTGCAGTCATGTTGGAACAGGAAGGGGTCGTCCCCAAAGAGTTCCTTTCACTCGAACTAAGGGGCCGAGCACATCTCCTGAAAAACAACCCCACACCATACCCCCCCCCCCCAACTTCACACTTGGTACAATGCAGTCAAGAACTGTTCTCCAGGCAACCAACAAACTCAGACTCATCCATCCATCCATGAGCTAATCTGAAGGCCACATGAAGTTTTGACTCTGCAGAAAGTTGGCGACCTCTGCTTGCTATGCATCTCAGCATAGTGAGCAGTCATTCCCAGTCGCTTCCACTTTGTTATAATACCACTAACAATTGACTGTAGAATATTTAGTAGTGAGGAAAATTCATGACTGGACTTACTGTAGAGGTGGAATCCTATGACGGTACAAGGCTGGAATTCACAGATTTCTTGAGATTGACCAGTTATTACACAAATGTTTGTAGAAGCAGTCTGCATGACTAGGTGCTTGGTTTTATACACCTGTGGCCATGGAAGTGACTGGAACACCTGAATTCAATGATTTGGATGGGTGAGTGAATACTTTTGGCAAAATAGTGTAGTTGTAGTTCAGTGCAGACCACCACACCATTTTATTATCACTCTACTTGTCATGAGTTTCCAGACTGACCCTCTGAGATGCCTTCCAGGTTGTCACTGCAGAGAGAAAAGCGCAACGTTTTGTCTGGTTTCCCATGCAGCTTAGTATCATCAGCGTGCCCATCCACCTGGGCCCCATCACCCATCTGCAGATTCAAAACCTAGAGGGCAGTAGCAAGACAAAGTACACACAAAGATATCACGTCTGTTCAGCTGTAAACACTGGTCCTTATAGGTCACTGAGTAAAAGCAGGAAGTAAATAATTTGGATAAGGGAGTTTGTTTAACACGTGATATATGATGTATATACTTGCATAATACTGCAAGAGCACAAACAGATGCAATTTGTATGAAGCATTGTCTAGGAAAGATTACTTGCCTTCATTGATAGGAAAAAAAATATATTATACTAAATTTATTCCATCAAATCATATTACCTCATTCTCTGACATCATCCCAGGGACAGTCTGAGGACTATTTCCCAATGAAATTACCAGCACCTCCTCTGGCACCAGCTCTTGTAGGGACTCTTGGGAGCTGGCCTCTGCCTCCCCCTCCTGGGCTATGTTGGTACGGCTCCGGCTTCGAGCTGATGCTGGTTGGTGGGTTGAAGGAAATGGGAAAGGAAACACAGTGACTTATTTTGTTATCTGTTACATTCAAAAATAAGGGATCACAAATAAGACAACGTCAACCAAAGAGCATTTGAGAGAATGAACGACACTAGGCAGGAGCTGGAAAACAGACTAAACTAATCTCATCTATATGCTAGTATGACATTAAGAGGTTAGTTTCATTTTCTCATTCAAGTTTAAGATGTGGGACAGTAATTTGTGACAAAACAAAATATTAGTGCTGATTATGCATAAAAGAAATAGCCCTTCAAAATCAGAAAATGATTTAAGTTTACTGAGCAGTTCACTGATGAAGAGGTTAAGGTACAAACATATGTGAGCTCATCATGCTGCTCAAAAAATAAATAGTTAACTCCTGTACTGTTTAATTATGCCAACACATGCTGGCAGAGATGGCGGCAAAAACTTGTTGTACCGCAAGCGTATCCAACTGTGCCAAACAAAAACATTTCAAGAACTTGCTGAAAGTTTATCTTCTGCAAATGACTCACACGTCACGTGTCGATAAACGTAATGTTTGAGAACACGGCGAAGTTTGAGCGAGGCTACAAATACATTAAGGAGGTCTTATCTGATTACAGTTTAAATGAAGGAACTGCACTTTCGAGCCTGTAATTTGCCGTTTTATACCTGTGCTCTGGCCTGTTGATATTTAGGCCATGACGGCATATATTTATGGTATCTGTAAGTACAGTAGAACATGCCCAATAAATTAAATAAACTGGCTATGTTAACCCCCACCTGCTTTTATTCAATTACAGCTACGCTGTTCGCACACCTCCACCCTCCAGTTGTCATAGTGACGTTGCCCTTTTGAGAACACATCATGCAACCTTACTGCTGCACATTAACTTATTTACACGTAACAAGACTACCAATCTCACTATTGCTATTTGATATTATTGATTCTTAATATTATTGAAACACAGTGCTCTGTGTATATTTAAATGCCACATTACCTGCTTTTTCATAGTTAAAAGCAGCAGTGCAGTGCAGTGCAGTGCAGTGCAGCAGAGAGCAGCACTTGACATTCACATTTAAATAAACATCGTGTAACTATTGTAACTATTATGTAACGGATATATTCTTTATTCTGTGCACTGGACACGAGCACAGCTCTCAAAATAGTTCCTTAAGGTTCTGGAGTTCTAAGTGATACCTGATACCTACTTTACTAACCATCTCACTAGTTTCAATAAAAAACATTACATATAAATTAATTCAGCCTGGATTGTATTTGCCTTTGCAAAGCAAGTGTTTTTTTAATCAATAATACTCCCATAAGAGCAAGAAGAAATTGAAAAAGGGGGAAACAAATGGTGGCAACTTGACACATTCTTCAATAATATGATATTTCATTAGATAAACAAGAGGAGCCAATATAATCACTATAAATCATAATTAATATTACCAATTTCACTTGTGCCCTATCAGAGTTCAGTCAATGCCACTATTGAGAAAACATCAATGATTCTGTATGAAGACAATGTAATAGTTTCTTTAGCTTAATCCAGCTCAGGCACAAACCAGAAGGGGAAAAGGTGGAAGAGAGATGTTTCCCCACTCTACCTGGTAATGAATAGCCATATTCCACTGATTGAGAAAGCATAAATGAGGGGGAAAAAAAAACTTAGAAAAAACATAATGAGTGGAATAAAATCTCTAATAATCAGCCAAAGCACTGTGCAAGGCAAAGCAGGCATGGTGAGAGCACAAGGACGACAGCGGTGCTACGTAACAGTTGTGCTGCATCAGCAGCTCGGAGCGAGGACTGATGGTTTTATGAGTGCTAGCTAACATAAAGCTAAGTGAAGCAACACACATGAGGGTTAGGTTCTGGCCAATTAACACAACTGACAGGCTACCCACCAAAAGGGGTTACTAATGGAATGTGAGCAGACAGAGTGGTGGTTGTGGGGTCCCAGGATGTTATAGCAGCTAAGTGTTGTCCTGGTCATTCATTGGCAGCACGGGGGAAGGGGAGGAAAAGGACAAGGTAGGGAGTTGGAGAAAGAACACAGAGTATCTCAGAATTCAAAGTAGTCCAAGTAGTCAAGATTGTGTAAATAAATGCACAAGTGGCTCATTTCTAATTAAAGCAAGTTGCTGCAGAATCATTTGTCTTGAAAATGGTAATGAAGGTAATCTATGCATCTTTTCCATCCATTCCAATTAAAATTAGTTCATTTATATTTGGTAATTTAATTGGTTGTCATTTCTTTAATAGAGCCTCAATCCAGGCCATACTAATTATCTTTATAACAAGCTAAGAAGTAGCTCATTAGCTTCCCATAAAATGCAAGCTTTCACTACTCAGTTCTGTTTATTTTGCTTCTCATCAGGCAAACTATTGCACTTGTATCTTCTAGTTCTTGTTTCAAATTGTGATGTTTTATAGAGCTGATAAAATCGAATAACCGGAGTCGTGGGAGCAGAGGTGTTGTGGAGAAAGCTACCTATAGGAAGTCTGTTCTTCTTGTTGGCAGGAGTGGTAGCTGGAGAGAGCTGAGGGGTGTTGGAGGGAGTGAGCTCCAGGCTGTTGCTCTTAACAGTTCGAGACTGAGGTACATTGGCTAGCAGGGTCTCCAAGGCCATGTGCTCCTCCTCTCTCAAGTGGTCCCCTGCCATCACACTCCGAACAAAGTCCACCTAGAGTTGCAAGAAAGAGGGAAAAAAAAAAGTCTGGAGTTACCAGGACTTCTGCGTTGGTAATACATAAGCTGTGATCTGATCTTCAGTCACAATTATAGTGTATCCCCTCTAATTCTAGTAAACTGCACATTGCAATCAAACAGTCTTCGTATCAGACCGATATCCGATGATAACATCAGACTGGTCCATCTGAACTGCAGACCAAAAGTGAAGCATAATGGGTCCAGGATGCTTTGCTACCTAACAGTTTTGTAAGAGGAATAGTCCGAAATCCCAGTTGTTCTTGTGTCACAAGCAGCTACAGGAAATATCTGATGGTGGTCGCTGTTGCTCAAGTCTCTAAAATAACTCTCTCATGTTCCAGCTCGTGTTCCTTGTTCGACAAAAGCAAGAGATGTACAAATGTTTGTGTTATTAATTTAGCCAGATTGTGTTTGTTTAGAATTGTGACTCCAGTGGAGATCAGACCACATTTTATCAATCAAAAATAAAGTCTTCACAGTTCCACACAGTTCATAGTTTTAAATACGTTGACGTGTATGCAGGAAGTAGAACGTACCATTCCCAAGACCATCAAATCAATTAACTTACTTTAAGGTTTGAGAGCTCATTGACAGGTTTGGATTTGTCACACTTCCTTGGTAATGTAAACGGGTTCCCAGTGTGGAATTACACAGGGATTTATTTCACTTACCTACAAAGTTGTTTTGCATGACACAATCGCCACACCTAGCTTCCATATTAAAAAGGCACTGCTTTATGACCTTGAATAAACTGTATTAATGTTTATCCCATCAAGTCAGACAGAGCTACTTAGAACAGTTTCTCGAACACAGTAATTAGAGCCATCTCATCCTGCTATTGGTTTTTCAAGCACTTTCAAGTGGCTCACTAGAGTAGTTCAATTTTTAAAATGTGATCCTCATTCTAATGCTTTGTCTGCTAGCACTGTTTGTATAAACGCACACAGCAGAGGCATATACTGTAAGTATAAAACAACCCACCAGAGCAAGCAGCTGATTATGAGTGACATAGACCGCAGTCCTACTGAGGCCTTCTAGAAGGTTCATTGAGGACATGGGTGGGGTTTCGACTGCTCTTCCTCCAATCACCACATCCAGAAACGCAGCAACACAACTCTGCCAAACAGAGACCCAGAAAACAGAACTTAGTACATGAGACACCAAAGTTGGAATTTTAAACAAACAACACATTCATCGGTTTACAGAAACCTACCTTATCAAACTTAGACAAACCGCTTTTCCGCCTTGGGTCTGCATCATCATCAGTCATTGCCAGCTGCTGCAAAAGTTGCCCTACCTGTATAACAAAAGAAAACCATTTCAATCTTCAGTCCACAGCAGAACGCCTGGGTATATGACATTACAAAGAGAAAACCTGCTGCACCACTTGCCTGCATTAAATTGAAGCGGGCCACTTCATTTATGGGCGCATCTGAGATAATGCCATACTGCTCTGGGTTAACTATAGCTGGACAAATGAAGCAGGTCAGCAGCAGATCTGTACACATGGTGCGCACCTCCCCCACCTCAAGGCGCTCTACGCATGACAAAGTCTTGTACATCTGGGACACGATCCAGCGCAGGCTGTGAGGAAAGCAGTAGGTGTTTTGCTTCAAGTAACCGATAAACTTGTTGACTAGAGCTACCAGCTTGGCTTCATTCGCCTCCACAGCTGCCTGTACCCTCTGCTTGTAGCCCTCAGAGCCTTTCTCTCCAAAGCGTTCTTGTTGGGCTGGAGTGAGGCGCTCCGTCACCTTGGCTGGGTCAGTTTCCAGGTGATCCTCGTCTTCAACCAGCAGCTGCATAATAGGTTCGTGTAGGGTGGCAGTGAGGAAGAGCTTGGCGGAGTAAAGGCCCTCCGAGAAGAGCTTGAAAAGGATGCTGAAGGCACAGGTTCCTCGTCGGAGCAGACGACGAGGGTTGTCACTCTCTTTCAGCTCAAACTCTATCAAGTACCGCAGCACCTGGTTGTTGGAAACAAATACAAATGAATGAGATAAGAACCTCTTATCTTACTGAGAACCTGCTTTACTAATGTGAAACATCAGAGGCAGGCAGGATCCCTAACCTGTAGTAGGTAGCTCTCATCCTCCTGCATGATACAGTTGCCATAAAGTGAGGTGAAGACTGTATGTATGACGCCTTGAGTGTGCTCCTGGTTCAGCCTCTCTCCTGCCACCAAGCAGGATGCAACCAGCCTGGGATTCTCCCTCAGCCTGGCCAAGAACTCGCCATAGATTGTTTCTTGAAAACCCAGAGTCTTGTAGCCATCAATAAACTGTGTATCTTCCAGCATTTTGGCATGTTGGCAGCATTCAGCCGGCGAGGCCTCCGCACTGTGGAGCAGAGTTGAGTCACTAAAGCGATGCATTTAATAAAATTCCCTGTAACAGCAGCAGCTTTTAATCTTTCAGTTTATTTCTGCCTAAAAAGACAGAACTCAACTAAACGTTTAAAACTACAATAAAACATTTGCATTTTGCCGAGCTTTAATTATTTCAAATCACTCCAATCTTGGAAATGACCAACTTTTCTAACTTACCCCCCCAAGACAAACTCTAATGTTTACATTTCTGTCTGAGTATAAATTAAAAATATAAAGCTATAGAGACCGGTCTCATAATCTGCAAACCAGAGTAAATTATGATAAAGGGTCTGACCTAGTGAGAATGAGACGATCGAGGTTGATCCTCTGCTGCTTGGCGATCCATGCAGCGCGGTACAGCCTCTCAGCTGTCTTCAGCACATCACTGTTGAGCCTCTGGATCAGCTGCTTCTCTGACGCCACGTACAGCCGCTCCTGCTTCAGGTGGTGGGCCAGAGTGTGGATGTCTGGCTTCACCATCTTCAACAGCTCACTCAGGCAGAGAGGGAAATAACTGAAGCGCAACAGTGACGAGATGAAATGGAAACAAGTCAATTGGTGTAATGTGGGGAACTAAAACTGAATAGAAGTTCAAAATAATCTTTTATCAATTGTCTCATTAATAAGAGCGAAAAAAGGGGTTCTGTCAGCAGAACTATATTGTTTTCACACACTAACGTTTATCATATTTTAAGTCATAGATGTGTCACAAGGGCACAGAGGTAGGAGGAAGTGAGAATTCACCAGACAAGGTCAAAAAAAATTATGCTACTACTGTAGTTTCATTAAATGTTGGATGCTACACATGTAATGTTTTATCACTTTCATGTAAATCTCTCAAATTTGTGAAAGTGAATGATGAAATTCCTGGAAAAGCTATAAGACAGTGGAGAAACAGTGTTTGTGTCTTTTTTTTGAGACGTTATTGTAACTTTCTTGTAGTGACAACAATGCTGTTGGGCTGTCAAGTATGTGTAGTCCAGCGGACCCCAGAAAGGAGCATACTGATGCTTTGTACTTACTACAGTACCAGTAGCCGTAACAGGATGCCCAGCAGCACTGAAAGCGCTCCAAAGATGCACAAGAGGATAACTTTGAAAATGAAACTGACTACATTTACATCTGGTATTGTTTTTGATTTTCTGGCCAATTCCCAGAACTTTAAGATCACACCACATACTAAGTCGCTAATGACGGTTACATCATACAAGGGAAATGATCATTTGCATTCAGTGTGTTTTGCACACTGGCCCAATGTCAACAGCAAAAGCAGGCTTCTTCACAAGCATCGGGGAGACACTACTGAGCAGAAAATGCAAATAATTCTTCCTTTTCCACTCATACACTGCCAAAACACATAATCCCAGCAGAATGCATGAAATTTGAATGATTTATTTCGGAATTCTATCCACAAAAGCCTCTTTGTGTCTTGTTGCAAACATTAAAAAAACAGATTCAAATAAGGAGTTTGGGCACTGGGAGGAGAATAAGACTAGACTGGAGAAAACTGTCGTTAGAGTGGGAATGACTGCAGGGCAGCGTCACTGCCCGGAAGATAACAGACAACCAAAACCTTAGAGTTGATATACCAGAAAAATCGAATTGGTTATGCAGACTTAAACGCACAATGATAAGCTTTAAATTCAATTCCCGTGGCAAACCAAGAATAAACAGAGAATATGGATTTCCTTTTGCTGTGTTACAGTAGTTACAATTTTTCCTTTTTTAAATGTTCAAATTTTTTCGTAAAAATTCCAGTTGTACCTTATGATGTGAGAAACATGACGAGATAATGCTGCAATCTCACAAGGAGCATTTCAATCAATATGAACATCAAAAGTATTAAAACAGCTATCTTAACTTTGATGGCGATAATTATGAATCATTCATAGCCACTGATTTCAAAGATTATTTTACTTTACTATACTGTAGGTCAACGTACTTGGGATTTTGAATCCTACATAACCATTTAAAAGCATTTATAAATGCATTATTATGCATCATCCAGAAGAAGATCGTGTTTATGAAAAAGCAGAAACGCTGTGCGACACTAGGCTCTTTGAGAGCTTTGATCATTTCTAGCTGTGGCCCAGTCATGACATTTTCAGACTGCTTCAAAAAGTGGTGGCAAAATGAATTATGGTTTTGCTCCGGCTGCAAATAATGACTTCTGCCATTACTGAACAATCATCTGACTTGTTTCTGAATTAGTTATTTATAAAATGTCAAATATTAATGAAGAAGATGACTTGACTTCAGATGTTCTACTTATTATCATAAAGGCTTTTAAAAAATGCCTTTCTTATTGTTTTGTAAACTGCTCGACATTTTGGATCTTTGTGACTTAACAGATCAGGATAATAAGGACAAAGCTCCTTTTTCCTCTGTTCAATTCATTTCACATGTGAATGTAAACACTGACAGGTAATTGGCTTACAAGTATACTTATGGCACACTTCCACTGAGCCGCTCATCTTCTCGAATAAGCACATTCCTCACATACTTGGACAGAAGTGAAAAAGCAGCTAGGCTTTTAAGTGTCTAGCAGAGAGGTTTACTGCCATTTGCCACAGCCTCATGTGCATGTGAGCTTCAATACACTCCAAGTGTAGAGATACCTGGTGAGTCAGTCATGGAGAAAACAGAGGAACTCTAAAGCAGAAGAGAAACCGAACAACAAACAGTGCAGGAAGGTTTAATCTTCAGCGCTGTGAGCTGTGTGTGAGAATAAAAGTTATGGCAGGACAGCCGGTGAATTCTGTTAGCATGAGTCAGGGGAGGCCCCAGTGTTCACTCACATCATCGCCTTCATTATTTATCAATGCCAGGGCAAGTCTAGCCACAAGTTTACTTACAAAAAAAAAACATATTATTATGAAAATGTAAGGCACATAAAACCCTTGCAATAGTGCTTATTAAATGAAGAAGTTTAGGGGGAAAAGAAGTTAACTAGACTGCGGTGAAGAAGATGATACTCAGTAGGGAAAGTAGAAGGCAGGGTGTATAAAGCAAACCGTGAATGACATGTTAGCAAGACTGCTTAACAATAACAATGACACACTGCCACGCCACAATGTAGTGAATAAAATAAATTGAGCTTTTTTCTTCAGCTGTATTTTTCACATTCTGTTGCACAGACATTACAGATAGCAGACTGCTGTCTTTAAATGCATCGGATTTTGTAGAGGGGCTGTATGACCACACCACTGTTAGCGTGGAAAACATACTGTGCCTTTTTCTGCAATTCCTGTTTCTAATAAATAACACAGCATCAGAGTAAAGGTGTTTGGATCAGAGCCCACTCCACCCACTACACGAGTGCACACACACACGCACACAAACCAACAGAACCGAGTGGTTTATTTTTTTATTTATAGATTTAAAGGATTTCACTTTCTACAAAAGGTATCCACGGTCCTGAGCAAACATCCTCTTCACACTTCCCTTTCTGAGAATTTCTTACAGAGCTCGGCAGGCAAACAGTATACACCAAATATGTGAGGGTGACGGGTGACCTTTCCCAGCATTTTTCCCTGAACCTCAATCATTTCTGAAGTAATAAAATCTGATTGTTCACTGCAGATTTAACCGATTTAACTAGTAAATGGTTTACTAACGTGTAAGGACAAGAACTAATGAAACGCAACTTAGATACCGCAAAAATAACGGTAAACATCACTACAGGGATGGTTACAGATCATTGCATTACAACAAATGAATACTAATAATAATCTGGATCACCTAAAAATGACCCCCTTTCACTGCTGTGAGTTGTGCAGTTTGATCAACAAATTTGAAACAACTGTAGGTGAACACAGTTGACGTTTCAGAGTGGAAAAAACATGAACCTTGGTCAGGTATTCTGCTGAGGAATAAAGTCCTGTTGACTGAGCCTCAGACAGACCTGATTAACA
>VOQJ01016353.1:0-12831 GCA_015052665.1 Apistogramma diplotaenia | reverse complement strand
GTTCAGATGGGGGGTTCCTTTTGCTGTAGATCTGTGTTTAAAACATTGCCCAAATGTTTTTCTTATTTAGACCCCCCCCCCCACACACACACACACACACCAAATGTCCATTTAACAATAACTGGAAGAAATATCAAACAGTGTTATTTGTTTAGTTTTAGACTCATACAGTGCCATACCACCTTTAACCTGTAGTTGTCGCTGTTGTTGTCACATTTTAAACAGAATGGATCCCTTCCAGAAAAACATAAATTTTATTTAATAAATGATAGTGAGATTTGATATATTTCACTCAGTTGCTGTTTTTAAATATTTAATATTCCTCTTTTCTCTTGAAAGATTGCAGAGACGCAAACTCCTCTGCTGTTGGCAGAAAAACAAAATTTTTTGATATCATAAGCTCTATCATAGAACATGTTGCCTGAAAAAGCATTTTTGTCAGAAGTAATCAATTTTTTTAATATACGTAATAAAATCTGTGTTACAAAATGCTTTACAAAAACAGATTATACACATAATAAAATGCAATCATAAAAAAATGAAATAATAGCATTCAGGGATCTAAATGGTGAAGAAAGGTGATTTAAATGAGTTTGAGCATGGCATGGTTGTTGGTGCCAGACGAGTGAGTATTTCAGAAACTGCTCTATCTACTTGGATTTTCCCACACAACCACCTTTATGGTTTTGATGGTTTTGTGGGTTTTTTGCAAATTCTGCAGACTTTTCCATATTGGTGAACCTCTGCCCAGCTTTACTTCTGAGAAACTCTTCTTCTCTCAGACTTTTTTAATATCCAATCATGTTATTAACCTGTTGCCAAAATCTTCTTAGCACCACTTGTTTTTCTAACTCTTTGATGCCTGAGTCCTGACATTTTTGAGATGTGTTTCTGCCATCAAATTCAAAATGAGCTTTGTTTACTACATATTGCCCATGCTTGATCATTTCTGCATTATACATCTAACCATATGGTTTACTATTGTAAAAAAGAAAGAAATCAAATAACCCAGCAGACAATGCATTTTTAAAACAAAATCACCTAAGCTCAACACACCTTGACTGAACTAAAGGTTCCTTTCACCCTTCAGTTTAAGTGATGTCATGGTTAGTGAATGAATAAGTAACTAATATGTAATTAATAATGAAATCATTAACGGTTCAAATTGTAGACAGCAGGGGCTTAGTCTTTATGTGCTAAAGCATTTGCAGCTGGTAACAAATGTGCTTTAGGTTGTTCAGAAGTAAAATGGATTTTACATTTGAGGGAAATTTAAAAAGTTATCAGCATTCCTGTGCATTTTGTGTGTTGTGTATTACTCATGTTGTGGAATATAAAGACAACCACAGTCTAGGGAATGACCTTCCTTTTGATGAAAATAACAAGTCCCCATATCAAAATTAATAACACTACTGGTATGAGGCATTAGGATTAGTTCAGGTTTCCAAAAAATTAGGTCAGTGTGATGTCTACAGATTGATGAAAATGCAGCTGCCGCGTTTGCTTCTCTACTCATATTTTATTGTTTGCCTTGTTTTATTTGTAGTGCAATGAACACAATACGGTTTTGAATATTCTTTATAACTCGTGCTTACGTGTTCTTATAGATGTTCCAGATATTACAACTTTGTTGGATATGGATACTGCACAGTGGCAATATAAGACATTACAGGAAGAAAAAAAAATCAAGTTGTTATAGTATTATTATCAATCAGTGGCAAAAAATATTCAATTTATACAGAAAGAATTGTCTCTATGCCAACACTATCAGTTCAGACCTAGCAGTAACTCAATTAAACAAATTTCATTGGAATATTTAAAGCTGCAGTATTTTGTATTCACAGTCAATACTACTGTAAAAAAGACAAAAGAAAAAGTAAGTCATTTACCTTAACTTTCTCTCCTGAAACTACTGCAGTAATACAGTATGCAGATAGATGGTGGTAGTAGTAATATATACAATTCTCCACAAGGCGGAGCTCTACTAACACAGAAGGCAGACACCTCAGGGGTCAGTGTGATGAGATCTGTATTTAAACCATCCTTAACAGTGCCTTGATAAGAAGAAGCCCATGAACAGAAATTCAAAGCCATGAGGTCACTTGTTTACTTCCATTTATTATAGAGTCATATATATGTTATAAACATCACAAAATAGAAACTTGAAGGTCTTGCACAAAGATATCATCAAGTAAAAGGGCAACCTTAGATTAGTCAACAATGGCATTGGAAGCAAGCCTATCATCTTGGGTCAGTGATGCAGCGTCGTTAGGAACATTCTTAACTTGTAATTTATGTTAAGTGCAAATAGCCTTTGCAGCTCTTGGCTCAAAAGAATTATTCAGTATTTATAATAAAATAGGATTTTACAATATAGATGTTAAGGTTGCTCTTTTATTGCATATGATTTAATTAGGAACATACTGTGGCATTAGTTACAATAAGGTCTCAAGTTCATGATGTTCAAATGATCTAATATTCAATATATATTATATACCTCTTACATTTCTATGCATCAAATGGTATCTCATTAACATAATAAATTTAATCATAAGTAATATCAATATTAAAATACCTTAAATATAAATAACATGCTTTGAGCAAAATAATTATTCATTTACAATGGTACTTTAAACAACCTAATTCTACAGCTGTAAAGCCTTTAGAAATAGCTAACCCTATACATTGCTTTGTGTCAAATGCTTTTTTTTTCTTGTTCTGTTTTTCGACTGAAGGCCACTTTCAAACAAAGCAATTTATACAAGAATGACATCAAGTCTTTTCACAAGATGAAATAACTTCCAACTAAATCCTGAATGAAGTGGGAAAACAATGGGTGGTCTGATTGTACTCCTTCATCTCTGAAACAATGACTAATATAATAATAAAAAAAAAACCCCACACATCTACAGCATATCAAGGAAATAATACTTAAATACTAATAAACAACAGTTGTAATTGTACAACCACTGTAACAAGATATAAATATATGATTTAACATTTGTTGGAGAAATTAATAGTTGACGACTGTTACGATATGAAACCTGGCTTTGCACACTATTATGTGTAGGCAATGAAATGTGCACTTAATAAATACTGTGTGCTTCATAAAGTGTCTGCAGAAACTGCACAATCGCACATGTTCACATCTTAAAACACCTGGATAACTGGAGTTTGCCGAGTCTACATGCAGGCTATTAACTGTTTAACTGCTCTGTGGGCAACAGGATCAAAACAAGCCAAAAAACAACATGTCACAAGTTGTGTGTGTTTACTTGTATGTATGTGTGTGAGCTTTGTGTATCTGTGGCAACAGACGGAAGTAAGAGAGAAAAAGAGAGAGAGAGAGAAGGAGAGAGAGGCTGGTCTTACTGTATATACATCTATGTCCAAATCAATACTTAGATTGCTAAATCACACAATGTATTTTCAGTATATACATTTAGTTTAGCTGACATCATTATCTTTACTACTTAGTGCTATCCTATATGATATCATCCAAGAGATGGGGAGTACCCACCCAGTCTAATGTTCTTGGCTCAGATGCGGCCATGATCATGCACATAAACTGTTTCCCTGTTCTCTTATCTATTGGGTAAATAGTAGTAGGAGTGAACCTTTTGTTGCTCTCCACAAACTCACACAGCTGATTATAGATTTTGGGGTACTCGTGACGAAGGAAGACTCCCCTGGTCCTGAGCTCACGCTGGATATTGACAAAGCACACCTCTCTGGCTTTTCTTCCCTCCTCCCCCTCCTTGTCAATGTCTGGTGTGCCTGGAGGGGGAGTGAGGATGAGAGTTTCCATTTCACTATCCTTCTTGAGTACCTTTTTGTCGGGGCTTGAAGAGGCTAAGGACACCTTTGCATATTTTCGAACTGTTGGTGTTTGGACCCTTGGCGAAGGTCTGTTAGGCACTAGTTCACCAACAGCAATGGATACATTCAAAAGGAAACATTCACTGGGGTCATACTCATGACCTGCTTGCTGCAGTTCCTTGCAGTATTCTCCTAGGTTATCCTTGAAGCCATCCAGCTCTCTGAGAGATAAGTACGTGGGAGACATGAGGAGGCTCTCAAGCCCAACTTGCAGGAAGTTGTCAGCTGTCTCTGGATTAGCAAATCCCAGAAAGAGGACACCTCGCCCTCTGGAGAGGTAGCCAGCTTTAGCAACCCGTGAGAAGGCTTTGTGGATCTCTGAATTCTCTCTGCAGAACTTAAGAGTGTGTCGACACACACTGCTGACGCGACCGTACAGGCATGTCTCTTTATGGGTCTCCCAGTCATCCCTGCGACAATTCCGTGAGCAGTAGAAGGTGTAGCAACTGTGGCATGACTTGAAGTACAGACAGGCATTGAACATAATCTCAATCCGGTTGCACTTCTTATTAGCACACACCATAGTGTCATCTTCATCTGTGCTGTGGTCTGGAGAACACTCTTCTGCACTTCTTTGTAAAGCATCACACCCACTATCGGGGTCTTTGATGGTGTCAGGGCTGGATTTAGAGGAGGGGAGCTGTGTGTTCAGACATCCCAAGTTCTTGGGTGTAGATGATCCCCTGTCTTTCCCATCATCTTCAGTGATTAGTTGTTTGAGCTGGTCTAAAAGGTCTTCACCAGACTTTCTGCTAGTTGGTGGTTTGTAGTCAACAACCAAATCAGCTAGGAGTTCGTCCAGTTGTTCCAGGCTCTGCTGCAGGGAGAAGTTGTTATGTTTCCTATCTTTGGTAAGGTCTGTTACATTAGATGGCTGCTTCTGATGCACTACTCTTGCCGATGGTGTTTTTTCATCATCCAGTGTATCCCAGCTGACTGAGTGGACATCACGTCGTCGGCTGTTGCCTGCACACAGGTCATTGTCCGTTATGGTGATCTCTGGAGTTACAAACCAGTGTCCACTCTTGCTATTCTTCCACAGATTGCTTGAACCCCTCTCTAATGAGTTTTCGGACACTGACAGGGCAGCGTAGCGCCTCGGTGAACTTGAAAGGTTAAGAATGACCGGCTGAGATGTAACATCAGAGGGTGTCCCATTCCTTGCTTGGTAAAACAAGTTTTCATAGCTTCGCCCACGTGGTACTGATTGGTCTCTGTCATGACGTGGATACAGAATATTGTCCCAAGACTTTGAGTGATTTTTGATCTCTGCTCCTAGGCGACTTGTGTCTGTGCAGCTATTGGTAAACCATGAGGGTATACTGCTGTCTTGCCTTACTCTTGGTGGTGTGTGCTGAGAAGACTGATTAGAGTAACCAGATATGCTTGAGCGATACCAGTCATCTGAAAAGGCCTGCGACATTCGAGGGCGCCGACGACCCTCTGTATGATATGGCCTCGATGGAAAGTACTGCTCCATAGGAGAGCTAAATGGTTTGGAATAAAATAACCTTGAGCCACTCATATGATATGGATTGAAACGGTTGTCTTCTCCATAGTAAGCTCTAGACAGTGGAGTTTGAGAAAAGTATGAACTTGCCTCACTTGTGGAGTAAGGCCTGCTATATACGGAATGTGCAGGCTCTCTGGGAAAGTTGTCTGTGTAATATGACCTGACAGGAAGCGTGTGAACCCATCGAGTCCTTGGATCATACTGACTGGTCACTGTACTGCCATGACTGGTTAGACTGGACCGATCATCCTGAAAGTAAGCTCTAGAGTAGGGATGCATTGGGTAACGAACTGCATCCTCTGTATAGAAAAACTTAGTTGGTATGTTGGGATTTGAATAAGCTCTTTGTTCTTGAGTCAGATATGGTGCTGTTGGTGATGGCATTCTGTGCATGTCTAGATGCTGGTAAGAGATGGGGGACATACTGGTGGTGTAGTGGTATCCTTGTCTAAAATCTCCACTGTAGCAGTCACTTGGAGTGGGCGTTGGTGAGGAAACCATCTGCCGAGGCACATACAACCCTCTGCTGCTACTGGCCTGAGAGTATCTCTGCCAAAGGTGCTCAGGTCGTACACTGGGAACCTGCCTTGATGTGTGCTGCAGTACAGCAGCATCTGGCTTAATGTCCACCCGGCACCTAACATGGGGGGTTACGGCGGGTTTATCTGATTTGTCCTCCTCAAAACAGTCTGATACATAGAGGGGAGCATGAGGCTGCAGTTTGATAGGGTGCACCTCATTCAAAAAAGGCCTGTTTGATGAGTAGGAATCTCGTGTTGTTTCAGAAGTCCTCAAGGTATCTGATGTAACCTGAGGGGCATCCCTCCCCTTCCTGGTCCCTGGAGGAGATACTGAAATGGGTACAGGAGTGAGAGTAGCCTTAATTCTGGGAGCACTTTTAGACCTTGATCTCTTTTTTGAATCTGACCATGTAAGATTGCTGGCTTTGTCTTGGGTGCTGTGCTGCTGGAACTGCCTGGTGTTAAACAGATCTGGAGAAGAAAAGCGAAGATGCCCCGGCTGATCCAGTCCATTCCATGCAAGATCTTTGTTTAATGTCTGATGCTCAGGCCTTTTGTAAGGATACTCCATCGAGGAAGAGAGGGTCTGTGGGTCATCCAGTGACTCAATGAAGTCAAAACTACGGCAGTGTCTTTTATTGATGATTTCTGATTTATCAATCATTTTCAAGTCACATTGCTGGGAGGAGTGTAGAGAAATGGAGTGGTCAGTGATGGGATTTAGATTAATGTCCTGATATAGAGTTGATGCCAGTATATCAGGGGGGTGTGTTCGTGTCATCTTAAAGAAACTTCAATGCTGTCCATCCAGTGTGATTCAACATCGACACAGCCTGTAGAAAGAAGAGGGAGCAAAATCAACGTTATTGTTTTCTGTGCCATAGGAAGGCTTATGGACCCATGCTGGCGGTTGCTGCAGGCAGGACTGTGTTCAACCCATCCAAAAGTGTGCATTGCCAACTCAATCAAAAGTTGATTTAAATTTTCTTTTCAGCCAATAAGAAAGCAAAACTGTTTCTAACTTCTGATTGGGTGGGCAGGCTACAACCCAACTCAAAAGTGGCCCACTATCCACTTCCTCTTCTCATCTGTTCCAAAAACACACAGAGCACCCCTCTGCTACAAAGCTGCTCAAATTACATAGTCACTGCTCACTGTTTATGTGCTCTGACTCATATGAAAAGGAACACAATAGTCCACTGACAGATGAACACAATGACAGATTCATAAGCATTTGTAATCCATCTCTAGGTGGTAAATCTTTAGAAATAGAGTACAACCGATACATCAGTATAACTGATGCATCAGCCAATGTTAGCAATTCCACAACAGATTGGTATGGGCATTTATAACAGCTGATAAATGAAATTTAAAAAAAAGGAGATGGGAGAAATACCCTTAAAATTTAAAATCCTATTTAGAATAATACATTCTGAGGTTAGTTAGTGCTGGGTGGTATAGATTGAGTCTTTCAAACTTTGCAGCAAGAGCAGATTGTTTAGATTATTTAAGGCTTTAGTTGTCCAATTTTATTGTTGGTTTTATTGCTTTTATTATTTATTTTATGATGTTATTATGATGCTATGCGACAGGCTGGCGACCTGTACAGGGTGTACACTGGCTCTTGCCCTATGCCCCCCCACTCCCCCCCCAAGATGTTGAACAGGATAAGCAGAAGAGAATGGATGGATGGATGGATGGAAACTATAGAGGTAAAGCCATATAAAGTCTCCCACCTATGCAAAAATAATGAGTACTAATCACTTAATCACTTAATGACATGCCACCTGATTGACCCAATAGATCCCCAACTATCTGAGAAGCTGATGAGCAAGGCACCAGTTTCTGACAGAGGGAGCTTGCAGTAAAGTTTGTTCACTCTGAATCAGCACATTTTACTCTGCTTTCTTTTTGTGTACTTGCAGTTCCTAAAGCTTGTTGGAAAAGTAAAGGTCAACGTGCTGAGTTTGAGAAGTGAGGAGCGACTCCACAGTTAGAGGCAACAGCAGTGCTGTTTACAGAACTCTTATTTAACGCAGTTAATTTAGTTATCAAATGCTAAAATGAGTCCTAATGAAGGAGAAATGGCCTCAAAGTCCCACTTGTGGCCTGCTGCACATAATGCCTTTTTGCCCCACAGCGGCTCCACTTGACCACTAAAGGCATGCTGCCTTCTGCTGCAGCTAATAAAGATGTTAGCTTTGAGGGGCAACTCTAAGACTGAACTGTCTCTGAAAGCAGAATTATCCCTCAGAAATATGTTTCACCAGTCTCAGGGGCAAAATAACAGAAATGGAACAGTCTTTGACAACCTGCAACAATGATATTGTTAGCCTTAACCAAAGTGGAACATTTGCTTAAAGAACTGGTCAAGCTGAAGAAAAAATAGTCTAGAGGATGAAGAATTAGCATCACAGGATTTTTAGCTCCCCAGAGTACAATCCTGTTTCCATATCCACTGATGGCAATGGATAAAATTACTAAAATATACCTATCTCTGTCCTTACGCACTAAATCATAGTCAGTGCATCAAGCCATTTAGCAATCTGTACAAAGATGGCACTTTTTCTACCTACTCAGATCTGCCTCAGACTTTAATTTGCCCACATCCCACTCATTTTGTTATTTCCAAAATAGACACTGCACCTTCTTTCTTTTCCCATGTTACCCTGCCCACTAACTTGCACCGGGATGACCTTCTGATCCTAAAACCTTGTCGGAATTACTCATATCCAGGAAAGATATGGAGTCACGACTCCTGATGTTAACAATGATGCCGAAATTAGAACCTCTGAGGGGCATGATTTGAGGCCAGATTTTACATATGCAGTGAGAAATGAAGCTGGGTGAATAATATACTCGAGTACACCTCACAAAGGCTTCCAACTTATACAATCCAAGCTATTATACAGAGTTCAAATTTCAGATTCTTGATTTATCCAAATATCACAAATCAGTGTGAAAAATTTGATGCTTCTTCTTGTAATTTGATTCACATATTTTCCTTTTGGAACAAACTTCACAATCTCTTTAGTAAAAATTAAACTTTGGTATTTTCAATCATGAATAGAACTCTTTCATAAGCTATTTCAGCTTCTTACCAACCACAACCCCCTCAGACTAATCATCTGCCTCCCCATCACCGCAAAAAGCTCAACTTCAGTTGTTATTAGTCCCGAGCTGTATGAAAAAACCCCCATCAAATTTATGAATAGTGCAATCACCTGAACATCTCAAGTTAAAAATAAAGTTTCTGATACCTGTGTGTAACGGTGGCAGCTGCACATGTGCAGATGTTGGCTCTGAAGGCTGGGGAGTAGTAGTGGTGGTGTCGAATAGGAAGTTCAGTTCAACAACAGACCAATCAGTTTTTAATATGTAAGTTATTTTTTGTACATACTTTTAAAAAGGTGCAGAGTGTGTTCATCTATTGGAATTGCTATTGACATTTTCAGTTATTTGTAATAGTTTCATACTAGTTTAGTAGTTTTCTTATTTTGTAGAATTGTGAATTCTAAAAAATTTTATGCACATCTTCAATATGGATCGATTGTTGACACCTCAGAGTAGATGCTATAGTCACTGATTGCGATTATTATTCTTTACTTTCTCTATATATTTGCTACTTGTTGTTCATATTGTGACAGAGCAACAACTGTATATCTAACAGTTTATCTTGAAGTGTAGATGCAGGCGACGGATGCAGTTCCTAGCATGGTACTAAAGGTCCAGCTGAACGAGTGGGATGCATTCAAAATACAAGCAATTTAATCAGACCAAACAGACCTCGAGGTTTGTTTAAGCCTGAAAGGGATTGCTTTAGTTTAAATGTATGGATGGCTCTGTGTGTGCAAATCGTCTTCAGTCAAAAACTCTGGCGAAGACTTTGCTATGGCTTATATGCTCTGATGGCTAAGAACTACCTCCAGCTCCGTCTGGCAGCTGGTGTTGCCCTCACAGCTCCTCATGAGACTGCAGATGCTTAGAGACTGTTATGAACGCTAACGTTGATACTGTATGGGTTTTTGAGAATTACAGGATGACAGAAGAATGGAGCTCTAACATTTAAAATATAAACCCTGTGGTGGTCTGGTCTATTTGACAGCCTGTTAAGCTCTAAAATCAAGAGGCCTTTCCCAGGATTAAGAACTCCATTGCAATCAGTTTCAAATTTAGGGCAAGACATTTTCATATCCATCCATTTTATTCCGCTTATCCAGTCTCGTTTGCATTTTCAAAAGAGTTGATACAAATTATAACTTTAAAATGCAAATCAACATGTTTATTAATTGTACTTGTGCAACTTCAGATAATCCAGATCTCTCTTGTTTAACAGTAAGTACAGTAAGTGTTGCCAGCTTTCTTTCACAAATACTTTTTGAAAATCAATACATTACTGTAAAACCCTAAAAAAAAACACTAAATCCTTGAACCAAATTTCTTAATATACTATATTTAAAATAATTGTAATATACAAAATGTGTATGTATTTTCCATGTAAACTTGCAATACCTGTAAAGGTGACTGGGTATAAATTTAGCAGGCACAGTTGCTTAATGACTAGCACATTTAGAAGAAGAGCCCCGACTTAAAATAATATGTGGGAAAACTTTAAACTCACTGATTACTAAGACTGATTGTTGTAAACAGTAATAATAAATATATATTAAATATAGCAGTGTTTATGCGTATGTCTCCAACAATTAAATTACATCTCTGCAGCAAGTATTATGTTAGCATAACTACGTGAATAAAGCTGCTCTGAATATTCTCCAATAAATTACACACAGACAACTTTGATGAGTCTCTAATTAAAGAACAATCACAGTATTTTTTTGTTTGTTTGTTTGTTTTTTAGAACTCTGAAGAATATTATGGACAAAATGTTCCAACAATGGGTTTTTATGTGTCACACACACATGGGCTTTCTTGTTGGCACTCACCCACAAGCCAACCCTGAGTTACCATCTGTTCATCATGACGAGGGAGGCCTGACTAGCCATCTCTGTCATGTCTCTACAACACACCTAAATATCACGTCTGTTCACAACCAAGCCCGACACGCACACATACGCTGCTATTCGCTGATTTTCGTGGTTTGTTAAGTTTAGTGCCAGATTGTAAAGCACAAATATGGACGTTTTCCTGCTGTTTATATACAGAAATAGATACAGTTATAGATTTACAGAACAAAAAAATCATCTAGTAATCATGAACCAATCAAATTTAGAAGTTTACCGACATATTTCATGATGTTTGACAGTATGAACCCTACCATACCAACACCCTAATGATGATAAATATAGGAATGATGGTGGGATGTGCCACTAAACTAAAAAAAAGTTGAATTTTTGCTTTCAATCTTTTTATCCTTACTAATCTAAAAACAAATACTATAAGGTCGGGTTTGCAACAACTGTGGCCTTGTTGAGCTCTAGTTATATTATTATAACACTTATTAAGATTATTATTAAGATTCAGTGAGCTTTTCACTGCCACAATCTGTCTCAAACAGGGCTACAGATTTTATGTTAATGGATATGACTAACAGATTGTATCAAATTACGTTGTTCCCAGTTCCTAGATAAAGAGCCTTACAAAAATGATCTTACAGATCCGTAAAGATATAGGACAACATTCAACTGCACACAGACACACACTGTTCCTGCAGATACTTTTGCTTCCATATCACATTGATCCAGGAGGAATGTGTGAAGACGCAAAGCACATTTGTGTTTTTGAAATTTCAGGACAGGACGGGACATCTTGACTCATTGAATCCACGCATTCCTTCCTCTATCTTCATGGTCTAAGGTTCGCCTTTCATAGAGAGGCTCCACTTTAGCACAAGTATAAAAACCACATGCCACCTACTGTCTCCATGGCTACAGCACAAAGCAAAGAATCCATTAAATGCTTCTGCAGTTGCACACTGAGGGCAAAATCTCAGTTTGAAAAAAAAAAGAAACCCTGATAATCGATGCGAACATGCGTGTGGGCAAATCTGTCAGCTGTGCGACTTTATATCAATGGATGTAAGAATGATATTACATAACATCCTATTCATAGAGCCAAGGGCTGTGTTGTATAGTACTAGGCTATACTTTTTTTTCTATAAGGCTCAAGCTTCTGTATGCAGTCCAATATTAATCTGAGATCATATGCATTTGTTTGCGATATAAAAGACTAACTAAAACCAACTTTAAAGATTTCATTCGTTCCCTTTACAGCGAATTATGATGTGCTGCAGATGAAACCTCCCGCGCCCAAGCCGAGGCGCATTCAGCCCTGAAGCCTTACCAAATATTTGCTCTGATGCTCTTGGGTACATCTTTTTTTATTTTGGTGCTGCGGCACGCACGGCCCTCCATCCTTTGTGGCTGACCTAACGCCTTTGCGTCCGTAATGACACAATTTGGGGAAAAAACAAAATAAATACATAAATAAATAAAAAGAATCGTCCACGGGTTCAAATCAGGACGGAGGGCCGCCGAAGACCGGGACGCTAAAGAGGAGTTCAGATAAGTTTGTGCGTTTAAGATTTCGAGAGTAAACGACAGGCCTTACCGTCTCGCCAGTGAGTACATGGCATGCGGTGGACATGGTGAAGCGGCAGCCTGTTCTCCGTGTGGGTACGGCTTTAGCCCTGCTGCACCTGCTGTGCGCCTCCCGGAGCCGAACACTCGTCCTTCATGCTGCCTTTTACATGCTGCGCGCTTCACCCAGCGCCGCTCGCACACTCGCTTATGTGTGTATGTACGTTTGCCAGTGATGGAGGAGGAGGAGGAGGTGTGTCTGAGCCTGCGCTTGTGCGCGTGCCTCTGGAGGCGTGGTTGTGCGTGCTTTTTTTTTTCTTTTTTTGTGAGGAAGGGAAGAGGATGGGTAGGGGGCGGCGGGGGGAGACGGTTGGGGGCATCT
>VOQJ01016352.1:7093-29995 GCA_015052665.1 Apistogramma diplotaenia | reverse complement strand
AGAAGCCTGGACAGTTGGTGTCATCATGTTCTGGAAAGCTCTTTGAAAGCCCATTACGCTGCAGTCTGTATGAGTTATTGGTTTTTACCATCTCCTGGAAGTCGCCCATCATGACAGAAAAAAAGTAGCCTTGGCTTCGTTACGCTCTGAGCACGTTTCAAAGCAGGGGTACCACTTTCTGCTCAAATAGAAACAAAAAACATATATTACATATGTGTAAAGACTTTATTATCACTGAAGGTTTTTGCAGTGTAGTAGAATTTTGAAGGAACTGCAGCAAGATGATGCCAACCCTCGTTCTGCATGTATTCCAATACCAGTGCTCCTCAGTGAGAGTGCTGGTGCAAAACTGGCCTGGCTGCAGTCCACACCTGTTACCCATTAAGTTTTCTACATTAAACAAACAAAAATAGCAGCAGGCTAATTCCCATATTGAGCAAGACCCAAATTTTTGCTTTCAGAACTCCAGCGTTTGCTTCTCTTTGTTCCCAAAGTGATGCAACACAGTGGGAAGGATGACCTTGTCCCAGTGGATTTAAAATGTGTTTTAGGCATCAAGACCAGAGTTCACAGCTTTTGGTCCAGACTCAAATCCAGTGCAGGAGCAAGTGGAGGGATTTGTAGGTTAAAAATGTGATAAATCGGGGGGTTGTTAGTTTGGTGTTTGTGTGTCTCTGCGTGTGAGCAAAGTAAAGATTTCTTTCTGAAAATGGAAGCTGTACAGGAAAAAATGTGTAAGTGCATGTAGTACGTAAAGTATATGGTATTTTTATGTGTATTTTTTGTGTATGTGTGTCTGTGTACCTGGCTGTCTTAGTAATCAGCAGGCCTGCTGTGTTGTATTTCCCTGTTATTTTAGTCCAGTGAGTGTTTGTTTCAGGCTCTCTGAAAGTACTTTGTAGTTTCTGTAACAGTGCCGACCTCAGGTGAAGCACAGAGCAGCGCTGCTTCTGAAAACAGGAAGGTAGTACACCAGGATATTTAAAAGAAAGAAAACATCTGTATAGAACTTGTGGTTAATGAAAAAAGAGCAAATGAATTGAGAAAGATCTTAACATGTATCTACAAACTGTATTAATATCACGCTAGCTAGCAGAAACACTGGACCTGAACTCTTTTAAGGTGGACGGAAGCGAGGTGGATGACAACGACAACGTGTGAAATTTGTTTTGGAAGTGATGGACACCTCACCTCTGGGCAAAAGGAAATTGTAAAGTGGGCTGAAACACTTAAATAAAATGAATTATTTATTTTTGAGACATTATTTTAATAACAATTTAAAAACATAAGAATTTAACCCTCTGAGATCGTCACTGGTGATTATCCCAGTTTAATTTATTAAAAATATAGCAATTTGGCAATCAGGAGACAAAAAAAAATCTGGCTAATCAAGTGGATGTAAGCTACATCCACTGTAATTTGGGGGAAAAAATTGCCTTTATGGCTCATTTTTCAAAAAGTTATCCCTTTTATCCTGTGATAAAGCATTTCCATCCTGATGGGAGTGATCTTTTCCTGCATGACAGTGCTGCTATCCACAGGGCACAAGCTGTCACAGAATAGTCACCGCAGTCACAATTGAACACCCATGGCAGAGTGACGCTCTGCCCTCCAGGAAACTTCCAGAGGCTTGAAGAATCAGTGCCAAGGTGTCTTAAAACGCTTTTCTAACGCGCTCGGAGGCACCTGACTCTAAGACGCCTCATTTGAGTTTTTCCTTTAATTCGTCCCCCGTCTGTTTACAGTGCCAGTTCCTGATGGAAATCTGTGTTGACAAAAGCTGTTGCTGTGTTAAATATTCTTTGCCAGTCCATCTGTTTTTTTGTTATTGTCTATTGTGATTTCGCTCTCATTTAAGGTTTCTGCCATCACAGAAACACTTTGCAAATCCAAAACCGACTTTTGATACTTACACACACTCACACACACACAAACAAACAGAGCCTCTTACTATTATATCCAGCTAATGATGGAGAAATGTTAATGTTAGGTGTGGTGTGTTGCTAGAGAGAGAGAGACCTTCAAAAGCTCTTTATCTGCACGGTGAATATGCACGCTGCTGCGGTTCGCTGTGTTAAGGATGAAACACACCAGCTGTCAGTGAAGATCAGGTAGCAGAGGAGATGGCTGAGTACACACCCCTTACTAACTGTATTACATGCCACGTACTCTCTGTTTCTTGCCTGTTAACACGAGCGCACATAAACACATGCAGTGACGCCTCCCGAAATGATTGACAGTTCAGAGAGACACGTTTCTGAAGTTGTCAAAGAGCATCAGCTATGCTATGGATTTATGTTGCTGGGAAACCTATGGAAGAGTGTGTGACATATAACAATATCGTGTAACAGCTAACGCACAGGCACAGGCATTAGTGAGGTAATTCAGTATTTGGCTGTCATTAAGCCAGCACCCTGATTGGATGGCTTATGTAATCTGCACACCCTATTTGGATTCATCACTGCTGCAGTGCAGAAACATGCAGGAAACGAATGAGTTAAATTTTCATTAATCTGCCCCTCACATCCTTTTTTTAAAGTAGTTTTATAAGTTGTGTGTTTTTTTTTTTAATTTAAATGTGATGCACTGGCAGTTTCTGTTCAATTTCTTGCTGCAGATGAGCCATTATTCTCTGACATAATCACTTAAAAGAGTCACTATAAATAACAGAAGGTCACTTTATGAATATCTCTTTCCTCACTAAACTGATTACTGATTAAAGGTGACTCTTTGGAGCAGTTTTAAATTGGAATTTGAGCTCAAGTTTATTCTGTGATTTTTTTTACATCTCTGTGGTAATAAGGGCACAAGGAAACACGGGATTGATGTTGCTTCAGGGCAGTGATTCTCAAAGTTAAGGTGGATGTATTAGATTGTTACATTGAAGTGGTTGTGTTAGTTTGGGGTCTCATCTGCATCTGTCGCTCTTTACTGACCAGCTGCTTAACTAAATAAAACAGAAGACGTTACACACATGCATGCTGTCTGCCTATGACAGCTCTTAAACAGCTGATTTGTCAGGGGCCAGCCCACGCACGCAAACAAATGTTCCTGGTTCGTGTCTGTCGAGTCCCTCCCTCCTGTTAACACTGAAGCACAGAGGCGGAAGAATGATGACATCAAAGACACGTTGTTGTCAGACCCCCCGAGTCCAGCTGTCCATTTTTTTTCTCTGATTTTGTGCCTTTTTCTTTCTTTCTTTGTCTTTGTGTTTCAAAACCATACAGTGCATGGAGCTGTACCTTTTGTTTTCCAGAGGTTGAAGAGTAGGAAGTATGAAAATTTTTACTGTAGAAGAGGACAGAAAACAGGTCTGATAATTGTCAGGGTAGCTTGTTTCAAGCTTACGTTGGCACTATTAATAGGCTAGTTCCCTTGTAGTCACTGAGCATTATCAAAGTACTAAGAGAGCGATAGAAGTGGTTAGCCAGGTCACGAGCTTTACGCATTTATAGCAGCGTAATATTTAGAAAGGCTGCCTGACATTTATTCAAGCACGTGAACAATGATCAGAATCATGACTGCAATGTAGTCATACCAGGAAGAAACGGCACTTACACGAGTACCATGTGCCATTGGTTATCCCATCTGTGCATATAGAGACAAAAAGAGAGCAGAGAGCCAAGGCTGCCCTGATTAATTAATCAGAAACTACAAAGTGAATTATTAACAAGTCTTAGTATGTTGCGCTTGCATATTATGTAATATACATGTTATATGCTTTTAATTATAACAGGAGAGATTGCGAAGGTCTTGTATGAGCATTCCTGAATTGCATGTGATGTTTTATGCATGATCCGGACCCGTCGTTTTGAGAGTGTTTAAACAAGAGAGCAGCCTCTTCAGCCCCACTGTGGTCCAGTGTGGGCTGACTTTGTGGAACATTTTGACCTTGTTTTGTTGCCAGCATGTACCAGTGGCGTCCATTCTCTTAATTCAAGTGGACTGCAGGCTAAATGAGAGCTCAGGTTGAGGTTCCTCTTTAACGTGGTGACTAAGGATAGCTGATTATTATTATTTCACCTGAGTAGGTAGTGCTGAAAAACTTTTTGTTTTTGTAGGAAATACCTGCTAGACACCAAGTGCCAGGTACATACAGAGCACTGTGTTTAAATGTTTACTCTCAGCTTCTAATAACTATGTGAATTGCTGAGAGAGAAAATGGCAAGCACTGCCTGGGGCTTCCCTCTTATAAAGTCCATAAATCTGCCCTTCCTCTCTTTTAAAAGGAACAAAACAAGAAGCCACAGCAGGAATTTATTTCATTGTAAACACAGCAGTTCAAAATTCTCAAGGAGGATCGAAGCCTTAGTCAAAGGTATTGATTTTATCTTGGGGCTTAGAATGGTTTGATACCATAGGGTGTAATCACTTTTGAGCGAGGTTTTTTTTTGCTTTGTTGCCAGGCAACATTCCGTTGTTCCGACTATCTATTTAGAGTTTTTTTCCCCTTCCCTCCTCCAGACTTGAATACCGAAAAGCTGGCATCAAATTCACCGAGTACTTGTGGAGACCCTGACGCATATGTGACTACTTTACACTTCTGTTCCATTGGCAGCTCCTGTCTCCTGCTTATCTGTCCCTCTGGGAGGTGACATTTAGTTGTGCTGTGTGTACATATGTACGCTGTATATTCAGCTTTTCCGTCTGTCATTACACGACCGTTTCATAATCCCAGATCAGGTCTTATTGCGTTGACAAAACCGTACGAGTAAACCTATGATGCTGACAAATAACCAGTAATACTGGTCTATTGTTGTTTATCATGACACAACCAAGGTAGACTGTGTAAAATAGTGTTAATGTGTAAATGTGCAGTGAGAGGATCCAAATGCAGGAGACACAGAGAGGCAGAATTCCAATAACAAAAAAAGGAGAGCTGTTTATTCAGGCTGTAGCAAGGCTGGGGCCTTTCAGTGTGCCTGTTCTCCATGTGCCTGCGTGGCTTCTGTTCAGGTACTCCAGCTTCCTCCTTCAGTCAAAGATGCACATTAGATTAATTGGAGATCCTAAATTGCTGTTAATGTGAGTGCAAATAATTGTGCGTCAGATTTGTTTTCTGACCTCTGAATGGTTATGTTAGCCCCGTGGCAGGCTGGCAGCCTCTCCTGGATGCATCCCACATCCTACGACAGGCACCCTATGACAGCTAGGACAGGCTCCAGCACAACTGTGGCCATGAAATGGATAGAAATGGGTAGATGGCTAAATGAATTAAAAATCCTTACACATGTAGTCAGGTTGACAACATGTGAAATTATCAAAACATATTTTCACGGAAGAAAGCAAAAATAATAACTTTATCCAGAGGCGGCTTATTTTGGCAGCTAGCTTTCCTTTGATGTAGCTCTTTCACTGTAGCTCTTCAGTTAGCATTTTCAGCACATACAGCACTGTGGTTCTAGTGAAATGACGGTAGGTTTTACATTCGACCAGAGAGCAAGACGTGGAACTCACAGAATCCCGAATAGAAATTTGTGAGAGAATTTTGTAATGTTAAAAAGATGAGGGCTGTCTTGCCTTTGCCCTCAAAGAGCCCGTTAACAGCCAAAACAGGTCATGGTGCTGCACTGAGTTATTTGCACAGTTGAGGTTTACAGTACTTGTAGTTGTGCAGTGGTACTGTAGGTATCATTGTATAAATGATATATGCATGTAGTTATTGTTTCTCTTCATCACAAGTCAAATCTTATTTAGGCTGCGCACTATATGAGAATAGCAGTGTGGGGGAAAAAAGAAAGAGGGATCAAGTAAAGACCGACGTTATGATAGCAGGGGTTAAGAGGACAGAATCGGCCTTGCACCAGCATCAGTATGCCACAGTAGTTTTCACTCTGCCCTCTTGTTCCTCGCTGCAAACAAGAGACCACACCTGGCCTCTCTCTTCAAACCTCCTCTGTTTTACCACAAGAGGATGAATCTGTCATGATGTCCATTAGCGTTATTACTGCTCTGACATGCGTGAAAGCAGGCAGGGTGTCCCTTGTTGTGTTGACATAGCATGAAACCGGTGCTGGCATGCACAGCCTAATCTGACACATCAGATTTCTTCGCTCTCACCCCCTTCTCCTTTACCCAGCATGCAGCAGAGTTTTAGTGATCCACTCCTACTCTCCTAAACTTACAATACTTATTCACTACTTGGGGCTACAGTGAACCTTTTTTAAAAGTTCTCTCTAACGAGTGCCCCGCACACCACACGCTGCACATCACCTACCTACCTTTTGTAGGTTCAGACAGGCAAAGTGTGACAATACTGTACCAAATGCAGTTAATATAATAACTCAGCACCTTTTTCTATAGCTAGGCGCTTTGTCTAACACTCACACTCACACCTGATGGATGAATTGGGGGCAACTCTGGGTATCTTGCCCAAGGATGCTTCAACATCCAGGCTGGAGTAGCCAGAGAGCCGATCCACTCCACCTCCTGAACCACAGCCACTCCATCAGGTGTTATCTAACCTTTGACATGTGCAGTAAACACACTCTACAAGGTCATACCCTGCTAACGCAAATAAGAGAAACCTGGACTGAGCTGAGTTGGTTCCGTTTTTGAATATTAAATCAGCACTATCCATTAAGAAGAATTCAGATTAGTGTATGTTAACATTTTGCCAAAGCAGCGAGCGGTTCACAGTGTTTCAACTTTCACGTCCTGTTATCATACATCCATTCTGATAGCTGCAGCTGAGCCACTGCCCTGCATGAATGTGTGCATCGTGTGTGGAGATCCAGACTGCAAGATTAGCGCTTCAGGGTGTGTTCTAGGTTAAACTGATTTGATTTGACATTGTGGATTGAAAAAAAAAATACAATTCTTTTCCTTTTACTATCAATGTATATGAATCAGCTGTGAAGTATAGGACTTAAAACTCAAATGTGAGACTTAAGTGGGGAACAGCGCATCGATACTGGTGTAGGTGTCCTTGTAATAAAAGGCTGTAGCAGGGAGCTCTCCTGGTAGAGTAAATGCACCATGTACCGAAGGGTGCAACCTTTACTCCAGTGGCCTGGGTGTGAGTCGCTCTCACCCTCTTTCTCCCCACTTTTCTCAGGGACACTGTTTACAAAAGTAGAAGTGACATAGTTCTCAGTGAGGTGTGGATTTGTTACTGTGAAAGGAACAAATCTTGAGTCGCAGTTTGTCTGTAAGGCATCCTGTCACAGGTATACAATCATTTTCATATCTTCAAAAAAAAACACAACAACTTGAAGAAACACAAGAAAAAGAGTAGAATTGCGCCTTAGAAGGAGAAGCAATCGAATTTCATTGTAATGCAAATTATAATGACAATAAAGGCGATTCTGATTCGGATTC
The DNA here is from genome assembly GCA_015052665.1 of Apistogramma diplotaenia. Lineage (NCBI taxonomy): Eukaryota > Metazoa > Chordata > Actinopteri > Cichliformes > Cichlidae > Apistogramma > Apistogramma diplotaenia. The sequence continues at coordinate 22,675 of VOQJ01016352.1, read as the reverse complement.
TTCTGATTCTCTTAGACTTACTGTAGTTTTCAGTGCAGACAGTGTAGTTCCACCTTGGGCCAAGTATGCTAATAGAGGTCAGTGGACCAGAGGACTATTTACTTGTTGCTCTAGTAACTTCCACTGATTAGAACTGATCACTATATTTCTAAAAATAAATAAATAAAAATAATTAAATGAATGAGGAATCGTTTGGCACAAACTAGGGATGTGAGCGACTATGTTACACAGTGGTCTGCCACCAGGTAGAGCTACAGCCCTGACATAGTTACAGAAAAATGCCATAACTCTGTTAACACTGGCCTGATATTTTTATTAGGTCTAATAGCTTTACAACATAACCTTGAAACGCACCTCCCGAGAAACACCATCATTTTTTTCCCATCTATTTCCGCTACTTCCCCCAAAGTGTGTAGAAAAAGTGAAAAACTAGAGGGTTAAATGTGTTTGCACCTTAAAAATAACTGACCACAGCAAAGTATAAATCCCAGGAGGGACATTTTTTATCACCTGCTGTATTTTCCTAAAATAAAGCGGTGTTTTCCCTTGGTTGGATATTCAGCCTTGGTATTAAAAATACTTAATTCTTCTTGTTCAAAAGAACCACATGTGTATTTCAAGGCATAACAATTAAATTCACATGTGTTTTGGGATTTGAGATCAGAAGAGAAGCAGTAGTTAAAAAAGGGAAATATTGGCCTCCTTCAATGACTGTTTGTTCCAGTCCCAAGCACCACAGAGTAAAGCGGAGCATTGCCCAGGCTTTGTTCTGAGCCTTGCTGGATGCCGATTAGCCATGCTCACACTGGCCATGTGGCTCTGTGCCGCAGCCTTCAGAGTCGGTCATTGGAAGTGGGGCTGAATGCTCACAGCACCGCGCTTCATCAGAAGCATCAGACATGAAATGACAAAATAAACACAAATAATAAATGTGATAATCCTTAAAAAAAAATACATGTTTTCTGGATTATGCAACATCTTTTGTCAAAGGAGATTGGAAAGGATTGGACAGCCTGGGCATTGGCAGAGAGTCAGGACAGTGAGTGTTTTTGTTTTGTGTGGACACTAGAAAAACTGAAAGCCTTTCATCACGGGGGATACCTTTTAAATGATCTGAATCTGGCACACCAGTCTGACATATTTCCATATAAATATGCAACTCCTTACCTTTACATAGACCTGCTCAGCGTGGCGCTACACAATCTGTACACAGAAACCACATCTTTACACACACGTGCGTACTTCCTGTCACCTCTGCAGTTAAAAAAGTCATTTTCTTGCTGGTGTTTAAATTGACCAAATTACTGTTACCTGACATCTTTATATTATGTTCACTGAAAAAGTTGTAAAGAAATGTATGAAATATACAGTATTTGTGCTCGTTCTTATTTGTGCTGCACCAAAAAATCTTGCTAACTATTAGCTGAATAAAGCGGTGCCTCACTGCTGCAGCCAACATGTGTGCTACTTGGTTTAATCATCCATTGCAGGTTATTGCATTTGCAGTAGGATTTTTCCAGTTTGTGCTGTGCCTAAAAATAATTCCATAAGAGCAGTTAAAGTGAACCAAAACAATAAATCAGCAGGCCAGAAAACCAAAACAGTAATAGTAACAGTAATCTCCTATGTGCTATGAGCAAATATTATCCTATCACGCATTGCCAATGCCAAGCAATCCATATTGTATAGCTTAAGGTACATCTTTAACCTCAGTATCTAAGGTTTTCTTCTTCATCCTTCTTTGTTCTGTTTGGTTCCTTCTTGCCGCAGGATGCCAAGTTTGTGGAAGAAAGAAGGAAGCAGCTGCAGAGCTACCTTCGCATGGTGATGAACAAACTGATCCAGGTGCTGCCAGAGTTCACAGCCAGCCCCACCAAAGAGACCCTGCTGTCGCTGCTGCCTTTCTGTCAGTAAGTGGCCTGAATATTAGCTTAAATATAACATGTGCAGTTGGTGCAATAGATTCAGGAACGGGATGGCAGCACACGTGTGAATGCATCGTTCATGTCTGTTAAAGATATTACAGAAATTAGCAAGAGAATAGTTCAAGCAGGAACACATAGGCAATTTGCGTGGAAGTAATATAAATACTTTTGCATTAACAATAACAATTGCATTAAATTATAAATGTTAGCTTTTTGTCTACAGCAAACTCAGATGTCGTCCCCACTTTTACCTATTTAAGGAATGGTTATTATTTTACCACTGTTTGCACGCACGACATCGGGGGGAAAAAAAGCAGTTAGCTGGTTTGTGACGTTTGCTTCTGTTTATTATTTCAATGTAATATTCAACATTTTGTAGAAAAACAAATTCTCACTACTGCTATATGAGTAGTTTGTACAAGATGCAAATGGGGAGACAGAATCCTGGAAGCCCCTCGAAAAGAAACTTTCTCTGCCTTTAACACTCACATTCACACATGCAAACTACACAGTATGTTCCCTCCGTCACACACTTGCACACACTCAGACTAGCAAGTGTGAAAATGTATGATGCCTCAGCTGCCCACCTACCAACCAGGCTACATTTCAAAATGAGATGTTCCAGTCATTTCCTGTCAATATTCACATCAGTTTCCACTTACTGCGATCGGCCATCATGCGTGTCCTGTCACACCATCCGAGTGGAATGCCGAGACATCAGCGTCATCTGGCAAAATGAAACATTTTTTTCCCCTGTATGGATGGTATTGTTTTCACCTCAGAAGTGAGTCTGTTTGTTATATAACTACAGTGTGACATGACTTTCTGCTTGCTTACTTTCTCCTTGCCATTCAGTGTCTTGATGTTACTGATGATACTGTACATCTCAGTCGAGTCATGTCCTTGAGATTTTATATTTGCTGTGAACATGGTACAGTAGGTTAATCATTAGGGTAGAAAGAAAAAGAACCTTGCTGACAGACTTTTTTTTGATCGTGTTCAATCAAGTTTCTAGGTCAAAACTCTGGATTGCAGTGTGACCATGGTGACAAAGTGGAAAAGCTTAGCATTGTAGCTGGTGTGGTGTGTATAGCATGTTGCAGAGCAGCTGTAAATATGTCTTTTTAATGAAATTCAGCAGTGGCAGCAGAGAGAGTCGGCGGCTAAATAGCTGTTGTCTCCTTGTTGTAAACTGTACTGACACTGGAATTTTCTCACACGACTCAGTGAAATTGTAGACGACACTTCATCAACCCAGAGCAGCACACCACAATAATATTGGCTCATGTGGGTTTGAAAGGCACTGCGCTTCTCAGCAGCCCTTGACAATGCTGTTGTTTTCATAATGTGTAACCTCTTCAGTGAGGGATGAGGGACCTGGATAATCTGGTCACTATCCTGTTGACAGAGGGAGGGGGTCAGAGTTGGAGGTGGTGCGCTTGGCCTTGAAAGAAACCATACCTCACTTCATTATCTGACCACAGTGTCAGAAAAAAACCAAACATTTCAACATAAGCAGTAACCTTCACCCCTACAGTAGCTCTGGATTGTTTACTTCACACTTTCAGATATTGAAAGCATCTGTGCATATGAGAAAGGAGTGTTTTTCAGCTCATTCTGTTTCTTAATAGCTGTTAACTGTGGACTTCCAAGATACCAGCAGGTGTGGTGGCTGGCACATTCATGACACAATGGCAAACACGTAGGGTGGAGAGACATGAATGCAAGATAACAAATGTTTCAGTGTATTGAAAGAACGCACAGACTTCTGTTAACTACCCTCTGAAGCCTCTTCCTGTCTGAGTGCAGCTGCCGTACCACACTGTGATGCAGTACGTCAGCAGGCTCTCTATGGATGAGCGGTAGAAGGTCAGAAGCAGGTTTGAGTCCAAGTTGTTCTTCCTGAGGACCCTCAGGAAGTGAAGTCGCTGCTGAGCCTTCTTGATAACAGCTGTGATGTTGTCTGACCACAAAAGATCAGCAGAGATGTGGACACCAAGAAACCTGAAGGTGTGGACCCTCTCCACAAGCTCACCGTTGATGGAGAGGGGGGGCTGGATCAGTTCTGTGCTTCCTGAAGTCGATGATGATCTCTTTAGTTTTCACGATCTTCAGTGTCAGGTTGTTCACTGAACCACCAGGCTGTCAACTTCAGGACCTCCTCTCTGTAGGCTGCCTCATCTCCCTTTGAGATGAGTCCGACCACCGTGGTGTCATCAGCAAATTTGATGATGAGGTTGCAGTCATTGGTGTAGTGGAGGAGGAGGGGGCTCAGCACACAGCCCTGTGGGGAGCCAGTGCTCAGTGTGCGGGTGGAGGAGAGGTTGCCCAGGGAACCCAGGTTGGGGTCTGGACTTCTTTTCCAACATCAGTGTCTGACCTCACAAATGTTTTGGAAGAATGGAATTAATGATCAAAAATTCCCATAAACCCTAATAGGAAATGGAACTTTACCATTGCTTTTCAATATGAGCTTTGGGTGATGGAAGAAAGTTGGAAGTGGTCCAACTCCTTTGATTTTCCTTCTCATTACTTTACTACTTAAAAAAATTGTTATTAAAAAGACAAAATTAACAAATTAGTGGGTGATGACAAGGTGGCCTCATCCATCTTTTATATATAGTATATTTTCAAGTGCATACTTTTATGAAAATGAATAATAATTGATTTAGTTCTTTAGGAAAACCTTTGATCTGAAAGTGTAGTTTGGAGATGCTGATAGGTGTTACGCAGCTTAGCTTGTTAGCAGACTCCTAAAGCTGTCTAGCTGAACTCTTGTTTTATTAATGATGACCAGCTTTATGTTGTCAGAAGATCAGTGATTCTGTCCTTCGTCGTGCACGTTGAGGTGAGCAAACCCTAGGAACCGCCGTCCCATTTCAGTGTCTCATTGCTGTATGTGAATATGTGTGATAGCTACAGGGAAATAAAAAGTTCTGCGTGAACGTGTGCGTGGATGGCTGGATGTCGCTTGAGCGTGAAAGGCTTTGTCACTTGAAAAGAGAAACAAGCCAGGCAGTGGTGTACACAGTTGTTTGTGCTTGATGGCCAACACAGATCTGAGCCCAGATCTTTGTCTCTCTCCAAACTCCGCACTTTAGTCTTGCATGCTGTAATTTTCCTCACTTGTCTGGAACAGTGACATGGTAACACCTCTTCCTAGATTTGCTACCACTTAGTATGCAGCTCAACCTCACCACTTTTACGGTTTACTCAGAACACAGTACTCAGTCTTGGCTCTCGCCTTATTGACCCGCTGCATCGGGAGGAGAGAGTTTTGTAGGCCCCACCCTTTCCTCACCGTTTCAGGAAGTTTGACCTTAGAATAAGTTCATGATCCTTTACAGTGGTGGGGCATTGTTTGTGTGTGTGGCAGAGAATAGATAATTATTCAAACTGGACTGTTTATTATAACCTACCTTTGGGTTAGGCAATCATTTTGTTGCGTGCTTGGATTTGTGTTCCTGTTTACTCTAATTAGGTTCCTCTTCATTCAAGTTATTAATATTCTAACAGTGCCTGGGAAAGTTATTATCCTGCACAAATCAATATCATGTCCAAATGGAGGACAAACACATGCTGAGAGGCAGAAAAAAATCCATAGGCCTAATTAATTTGACACATTTTGCCATTTTACACAGTTTGCTCTGAATAAATGAGGTGGCTTGCAGTTTCAACTCTGCATGCTGCACTCAATTTAGTATGATTTTTGCTGATAAAACTCCCCATCATATAATTTTTTTTTGCAATCTTTGTCAAATTCAAATAGTGTGACTGTGTTTGATTGAACCCGGCTGGTGAAGTGGAGGTCTGGGAATAAGTGGTACTTGAGCCGCTGCTAAATGTGCATTTTGTGCCAGAGGGAAAGAAATAATGTTCACCATATATTAAGCGATTTGAGGCAGTTCTCAGATTAACTGATCACACCGTACGCCAAGGCTGTCTGATCCTTATGGTTGTGACACAGACACTTGTCAGTCATACATTTTTCATACTTACTGTATGCTTGAGTCTAAACTCATACTAACAGGGCTGTGCCGTTACTGTTCCTTCCATGTTTCCGCCATGTTTCTGTTAATATGACAGAATTTTTCGGCACTCCCAGCGTGCAGCTTTTTTAGCCCCTGCGGCTTTCCATGCAAGCATATGGCTCACAGTAGCCGAAGCACTATGCCACGAGTGTATGTATTTTTAGCCTGAATTGTTCAAGTGGAAATAGAAGTCCCTAACATTGGACAACTCAGATGTCCCAGCTGTGTGGACATCAAGGATGAAATGCTTTCTTCCTTATTGAAACTTGGAACAGTTGAACCAACTGCTTATATTACAGAATCACTGTCATAGGCTGTGTGAAAGGGATGGAAACCAATGCAGATGGACCTTAAACCTATAGTCTTCATGAAAGACAGTACCAAGGATGTGAGCATGCAGCATTCCTTATTTATCACCTCTTGCTTATTATATCTGGTTTCAAAAACCTGCATGGCAAGATGAAGCCAAGGTGCTGAATTTTAGGCTTCCAAACATGTGCTAGCAGATGACCTTCGGGAGGTTATGTCTATTTTTTATTAACACTTTTTGGTCAGTTTTATCACTAGCAGTAGTGAAAGGTGACGGTCTTAGACAGGTTTTTGAGAAATGACACATCTGCTGCACCTGGTTGCTTCTGAAAGGCCCTTTAGGGATAAAATCACAGGTACACAGAGAAAGCATTCAACTCCAGGCATTCAGCCTCCTGCCTTTAATTTCCTCCTTTTAACAAGTGCCTCTCATTCATCCTCCTCATCATCAGATGAGGCTCAGGGATCAGTAGCTTTTACATGTTGTGTTGATTGGTGTCACTCTGCCTAAGGTGGTGATGTCATCAACTGGTCCAAATGAAATGAAACAATCTTTTAGAACTTTCTGATCTTACTTTTTTTTTTCCTCTCATCACACAACCGATTTACTAGACTCAGTGGCTTTGTAACACAAAAACTATTTTACATCTTGGCAGATGTAGTAATGGTAACTAAAGGGAAACAGAGACTCAATTAGAGACACTTCTATTTTGCTGCTCTATTAGCTGGTTTTCAAAGGAGAGATGTTCTGTGGCAGAAGGGAAATGATGCATTTATGCCACCAGATGCAGCATCAATGGTGTGTTTGAATAATAAACTTGGTAATAAACTTCAGCAGATGTTTGTTTAAACGCCATGTCTTTCTCTTCTCCTTCCTGCTGTTCTCTCTTATCTAGAGACACACTCCAGGCCAACGACGGCGGAGCCAAGACGCCGCGGTCGAAAACTTCATCGCGTTTTCCCAGAATGGGCCGCAGGAACACCCAGGAAGCCAGACACGAACCTCAGAGTGGTGACCTTTAACCCCCAGAGCCTCCGTGTGTATGGTTGATGGGGGAGAGTGTCGCAGTGCCCGAGGACTGTGACACAGAGCATCTGATGGATGTTAGACATAAAATGCCTTGGTCACCTAAACTTGCACTGCAGGCAATTCCTGGCGTATATAAAGTGGTTTCTTTGTGTTGCCTGGCTACGTAAGGGATGAATTACTCTCCTGAAACTGCCTATTAATGGACCCAATCAAATAGTGTCTTTTACCTCACTGAAAGACCAAAAGACTCTGCCAAGACTCTTTGTAAGACTCTATAAACTGCACATGGACTTGCCTGGAATCCTCTCTATTTTCTGAAACACTGGGGGACATGTTTTTCTTATTCTGCTAAGTTTTGTAGTAAAAGTGTTTCATGGTCACAGTGCCTACAGTGTTTGTAGCTGCATTCCTGCTCTGAGTAGGTAGTGACGGGTACACGTGTGAAGGTGGTGAAGAGAGGGAAAATTAAAGTCTTCTCTTGGAAATGAACTCTTTTTTTTTTTTGTTTTGTTTTTTTGTTTTCCAGGATTACATCTCAGCATTATAGTGCCATTATATTTTTGGACAACACTGATTCAGCATCAGTGGCGTGGACCACCGGGCAACGGGCATTCCTTCTTCCTGCTTCTGATGTATTACTATGCTTTTATAGGAAAATCTGTGAAATGTGTAACATATCTCAATGTTACCAGGGATTCAGTAATTATCAAAAAGGTCAAAAATTCCACATGTGAAAGGATTAGGTTTAAAAACTGCTGATTAAATCGAAATATCAGTAGGAATGTGAAAATATGTGGTTGGGGTTTCTCTTGTGAAGAAAGGTCATAAATGAGTGTAAATTCAAAAAATATTATATCACATATCTAGTTGTCTTAGTTCAGTTGACAGCTTTGATTTACAGTTTTAAGAAAAGAACCCTTTGGGATAACCAGGATTGTGACTGGCCACATTTTATTAATGTGAATACACTATATGGACCAATGTTTTGGGCCACACCTCATTCTAAGGAGCTCACGGAGTCAGTGTGGTACTAAAATAGGAGAAATGTATTGTGAGAATTCTTCCCTCCTCGATATTCCACGATTAAGGTAAGTGGGATAATTACAAAGTGGAAACATTTTGGAAGTGTAGCAGCTCAAGCCATGAGGTGGCTGACTGCATATAGTTACAGAGCGGGAGGTGCAGAGTGCTGAGGCGCATGGTGCACAAAGGTCACCAGTGCTCTGCAGAGCTCCAGACCTCCTCTGGCATTAACATCAGCACAGAAACTGTGCAGCGGGAGCTTCATGGCCAAGCAGCTCCTGTAGGTGTAATGTGTTGGTAGCCCACTACTTTTGTCCATATAATGTAGGTGTAATATTAATTTGTGTCATGCATATTTTCAGAAGAAAGGACAAGAAAACAGTGAATAAAATATTCATGAAAAAGTTGATACTTGTGTAAGATGAGCAGAATGCGAACTTCTGAAAATAGTACACAGAAAACGTCGGGGCACGTGGTGTGGGCACCTTGCACATTTATAAAGCACCATTAATACTGACCCAGATATATGGAGGTTGCAGAGTAATATGTGGCACCATATCTTTTTCAGGGAAGGCTTATTTCTGCAAGACGGTGCAAACCTTCTGCAGCAACGTTTTGCAGACTCTGGGAGTTAATCTGACCAGATTGCAGTGCAGACCTGTTACTCATCTGATGGAACGAAAAATATGACAAAGGAGGCCCTAAACTGTAAAACAGCAGAAATCTTAGAAAAAGTAAGTATAAAAAGAACTACAGCAACTGCTGTCCTCAGTTCCAAAAAATCTAGAAAATCACCAGTTTTAAAATTTGATATGTTGTCTTTGTACTATTTTCAAATAAATATGGGTCTTAAATTATTTGCATATCATTGCACTCTGTTTTTATTTATATTTTAAACAAGACTGTAAAATAGCTGTGTTTTGGAGATTTGCCTTCCTTTTCACTACATAAATGGGTCTTTATCAGAGGTCGACTGGCGGAACTCGATATTTAATGATTGTTTTGCTAATGTGTCTTAGCAAGATTTTCATGCAGCTTAATGTTGCAAGTGAATGTTTTAAAAATGGCTTGAAGAAAAGCTGCTTGTTGGAGTGCAAGCATTGGGCTGCCACACATGAAATGTGGTGCAAAGCAGGTGCTCGTGCATATGCATGTGCAATTCAATTTTATTGATACAACGCTAAATCACAACAGTTGCCTCAAGGCGCGATTGTATTAGAAGGTCTTTGGAAAACTTGTATGAAAGGGGGGGGGGGCTCACATCAGTGGTAAATACTCCTATTGATGATGGGAGGTTAAAAAACAAAGGCTTGTGTGTTTTTAATTAGGCTGATATTCTCGCACAAAAAAATGACCCTCGCTAATATCCGGTAAACACTCCACAGCCTCGGCAGGAAGCTCTCACAAGATTTTCATCAAAATAAAGGTTTTTATCCCTGAGACCTGCAGATCAGGCTGAGAGAGCAGCGAGAAAACGTGTACAGAAAACATCAACATCTTTTTTTTTTTGTCTAAGTGCCACTGTTGCATCCCACCTGCAATATGTAATGTAACGTAAGCATTCATTTCATCATTCTTTTTTATAAGACTATTCTCGACTGTGATGCGGTAAAATAGAGGAGTTGGTGCCATTGTAGGTGCAGTGCTGCCTTATATGCATTAGAAAACAAGCCCACAGGATCATAACTTTGTATAATCTTTACCATTAGTAAACGAGTTGTTGTGTGGTCAGTGCAACAATAATCAGGCAGCCTTCGGTACATTTCTTCTATAGTGTCACTGAATCCACACATGGGTTTGAAGTTTCCAGCACAAATATTCATACTGTATATGGTAGTGTTCAGCATCCTTCAGAAAACTATCTTTATTAAAGCTTTGCACTGATTTAGCTTGACATTCCTAAAGTATTGTCAGACTGGCTGATGCCCATATTAATAAAACGCAGCTCACCCACCAACAGCTGAAAGTTAGGGCGCATTTAGCTGCTATTGGCTAATGTAGTCTAAGCAGATATAAACTAAGGATACTGATACATTTTTAAAGTGCGTTGGAGCCAATTCTGTTACTAAACAGTTAACGTGGATGCATTTGTTTCATGTGGGAAAAGCACTGAATCCTTGTGTTGAACCTGTGTGTTCTGCACACAGGAAAGCTCCATAGGGAACATTTAAACCAGAAACTTGGTGACCGCTGCTGCCCACCAGACACTCTTTTTCTTTGTATTGTTTTGTTAAGTATTTCAGGTAGTCTTAAAATGCACAATGGCGGAGCTTCGCTGCTCTTTGGGTGGAGAAGTTGTCACGAGTCCGTCTCTTTCCTACCGTAATTGCTCGCTGTACCTTAAGGCTGGTAGCGAGAATGATGAGAAGCGAAGAAAGTGAGATTGGCTTATTGAGTTGCAGCCAAACTGTTCTCTTTGTAGTATGCCTTGTTTGTTCTTATGTACTTTTCTGTCCTTGCCCTTTGTCAGCGGCCAGGCCTTATCCATCATTGTCACAGCAAAGAGAGGCTGAACAATAAAGTGTATCCTATTTACAGACACCTCCGTGTCACTTATTCTCATTGGTAAAGTTGTCGCTTGCATTGCATTTGTGGGTGAAAGCAAAAAGGCCACTTCATATTTCTATGGCTTAGTAAGCTCGGAATGTGAAGCCGTGTCAGAGTACATTTACGCATGCATGCAGATGGTGTGTATGATGCAATTTACATCCAGATTAGATGTGTAGTAAAGCGTGCGTGTGTTTATATGGCAAGATGAACTCATCAGTGCTCCCATCACATTCTCTATGTGAACCATATGCATACATGGATGGATGCTGTGAATTTGATTTTCACTGCATCTGTTTTGCTCTTGCTTTAATGATTACTTAACCTTCACTGCCTCACTAAGCATTCTCTGAGCTTTTGTTCAAGCCACTCAGACAGATTTGGGAACTGCACCTTCCCGTTTCTGGGTTTGCAGTGTTTGGTTGGTAGTGAGAAGAAGAAGAAAAAAAAAAAGAACAGCAAGGTTGTATAAACTGCTTGTTGTCCATTGACCAGAAAATTGGTTACAAGCCCGTTTAGGATGTGGATGGCTGCTTCTGGCAATCTAAGACGTTACACTCTCACAACTGGCTGCGTGCAAGCCAAGAATTCAAGTGCTGAACGCAAGACGACATCTGCAGCATTTCTGTTGTTTTAATAGAATAAAATAGTGTGGTTTGGCTTTGGCTTTTATCAGATAAGAAAAAACAAGTGGGGCTAATGTAGGGGTTGTTCCTGCATACATAAATATGGCGCAAAACATAAGGAAATTTGTGTTTGGTTGATTATTTCTTTGCTGCAATGCTTCTTGGCAATAAATCTCATACTGTTGGAAAGCCTGTTTATTCCCCCTTAAATGCATTCGTGGGTTGAGCAGCAGCAGAGTTGAGTATGTGCCAAACTGAGAAGATTTGGCAAGTATCTCAATCTCTCTCCAGGTTACAGGATTTTCAATATAGTTGATTTTTAAACTCTGATATTCCAATATTTTAACCTTTTGTTTCCTCCATAAACAAATCTCCCTAAAATTGGTTACATTTATGTACATATGGTAGATCCAGACAATGTCTTTTTCAGGGGAAGGTCTTGCTTATTTCAGCAAGACGCTGCTAAACCACGTTCTGCATCTATTGCAGTGGCCTGGCTGTGCTGAACTGGCCTGTCTGCAGTCCAGAGCTTTTACTGAAACATTTGGCTCATCATTAAATGGAAAAATGCAACAAAGAAAACCCAAAACTGTTGAGCAGCTAGAATCCTCTATCACACAAGAATAGGACAGCATTTCTCTCCCAAAGGTTTAGAAACGGGTCTCCTCAGCTTAGAATTGGGTTTGTTAGTTATTTGCACTTCAAGAGATGCCTTTAAGTTTTGTACTTAAAGCTAAAAGTAAAAATTTATTTTACCCCTACTGGCAAAATAAATGAATAAAAAAATTCTTTATCAAATGATAATGATTCCTATGATTTCAAAATCTCTTTAAGAGAGTTGGTAAAGTATGAAAGCGGTATGACAGCAGTGTGAGAGAAGATGAACACCTCAATGAGAAATGCTGTTTAGAAAGGGGAAGCTTGAGCCTGTTATTATACTGCAAATTTGACAGGAAACAAACCAAAACGTTTTCATAAAGAAATATATCAGCTTCCTCATAGAAACCAAGAAGTTTCAGTTCCTTTGCACCTCGGCTGCTGATATTTATCACTGCAGAGCATCTTGTGTTACAGTATGCCAAACCTAGAATAACCCCTCTGCCCTGTATCATGGGGCACGAGTTAAGTGCTCTTTATTACCGTTTTCAGTTCTCAGCAGCCTGTGAATCAGCCTGACTGTTTGTGTTTCTTAATATTTTGAGGTTTTCATTATTTGCCACAAAACAAGACCTGCATCTGAGCATGAGCATTTATTTTTTTGCACGTCCACAGGCTGCTGTCCTCCAGTTGGCAGAAGCTGAATTAAATGTGCGCTCCATTCCCTGCAGGCAGGTCAGTGCTCCTCCTCTGTACTGTCAATGAACGGCACCTTCCCCAAGTCTGCTCTCTTATTCTCTTTGTTTCTTTGAGTCTTTTCTTTTCCTCTCTGCTACATCCCTTTGCTTTTAACCATCTCCCCATCTCTCACATTTGTACCTTGTTCTCACTTTCTTTTCCTGCCCTTTTCCTCCATTGTTCATTTTCTTCAGGTTCATCCTGCTTTCCTTCAGCCCCTCACTCTCTCGGAGGCTGTTTCCTTCATTCGCTGCTTCGCTCACACCCTCTCCAATCCCCACTTCATCCTTCCTCTCTCTCATGTCTTGTTCCATTCTTTTATTTTTCACCTTCTCTTCTGCAGGCTGCTGATTTTCTCAAGCCTGCTCTAGCTTCTCAAGCCCTAAGACTACCTTTATCCTTCTCCCACTGCTTCCCATCTCTCCTGATGCTCTCCTAACCCTCCATCACTTCCAATCTCATCCTTCCTCCCTCTCTCCCGCTCCATACCTTGTTCCCTCGGAGACTGCACCTACTTGGCACATTGTATTTAGTCAACCAGTCACTGGCTGCCTTTGTTTATTACCTATTCAGCAGTAAGGCAGGAGAGACAGAGTGAACCAGCCCTTCGGAGGATTTTCCTCTCAACTCTCCTGCTGCTGCCTGTCGCTGAATCTTCAAATAGTGTCTTGGAAAATTGATTGTTTCAGGCATTTTTTCCCCCTTTCATCTTTTTAAATGTATTCAGCAATGAGTGCAGACTCCAACCTGTTATGCCAAAGTTCACGTAACCTGTAGTTATGGTGAGGGAACGGGGGGGTTTGACTCAAGAAAACGGATCACCTAAGGCTCTGATCGGAGGATACATTTAAGTTGTATCTTATCTAAATGAAATCCCAAGTTAAGCTATAATGGATTATGTTAATTAATATGATATCAGTTCTGGGAACATGGGAAATAAACTGTGTACTTTATCCCTAAGCTGTTTATAAACTTCTCCAGTATGAAGGGAACATGCAGCAGTGTTAACATCGAATTAATTAGATAACTGATATGCTGATTCTCGCCGTGCTGGGGCCAGATAAGAAGAGAGAAGCAAATACGTATGTGGCATGGCATGTTAATTTCATGGTAATGCTATAGGTACACAAGCGGGATGGATTGTCTTACAAATTTGCCATTAGTCATCTTTAAAGCTTCAGTTTGGGATCAGCTCTTACTGCAGAGAACCAACAGCTCTCAACAAGCTCTGCTTTGTTCTCGTCTTCATTTGACTTTGTTTCCTTTACCTGCAAACCTGCCTCTTCTTCACAATGCAATCCGATCCTGAAGTGTGCTTTACCTCCCTCTCAAAGCTATCACAGGCTTTCACAATAGCCCGTGGCATCCTTTTGATCAGCCCAGGAGCTTGATCAGAACACCTCGAAGTGCTGCTTAAACTGCAGCAGGGGAGGAGGTGCATGCACTGATGCGCACAACTGCCAGCACTGACAAGGACTTCTGAAGGTGGCTGAGAACTTGCTCCAACTCAGAGGTGGAAATAATACTGATTTATTTAAGCAGACTTCAATGCTAAATAGTGGAAGGACATTTTAATGTCATGTGACTGGTGTGAAGCGCTGGAGGGCAAACATACCCTGACATTATCCTACCCACCACCGAAGACACTATATAACTGTGTCACAGAGAAGAACAGGGCCGTGTGAAGCATGCTTGGAAATGAAGGCTACAGCCTGACTGATTATCACTGCTGTACAAAATCCAACCTTGACTGCTTGCCTGGGGTCAGCACACACTCAGCTTTATCATTATTCTGGGTTCTTTGCTGCTAGCTTTGTGTTAGCGTGCCGTTTTTGCACACTTTGAAAGATGGGTCAATATTCATTCATTGTCAAAACAAAACAAAATATTATGGAGCACATAGAATATTCAAACAGAGCAGCTCCAGTGTATGTATGACATAACATATTCACAGGAATCACAGTCAAGTCAAGACCTCCACATTATTCTCATTACTGGAGAATAATGCAGTTCAGACAGCCTGAACTCAAAAGACTTGAGCCATCCATCTTCTCCCACTCATCCAACTCAAGGTCACGGTTGGGCCGGAGCATATCCCAGCTGTCACGGGCAAGAAGCGGGGTGCGGTCTCTCCAGAGGTGGCAAAAGCACAGATATTCTTTACTTAAGTAGGAGTAGGGATGATTGTGTTACAAAAGTACTGAATCAACCTCTTTCAAGTCAAATTGAAAAAGTAAAGGCTCTGAAATGTAGTCAAAGTACAAAGTAAAAAGGAAGGATGTTCCTTTCTATTTTTTGTGCAAATCTAACTGAACCTTGTGCTATATTAATATGATAATAAAATAATAATAATACATGGGAATACAAATGCTATTCCAGTCTAAATTCTAATTCTAATGGAGTCACTCAGCTTGAGTCTGTTATGTAGGACACGAGCAGCAAAAGGGAATTAAAGAAATGCTCTATTTTCTGTTGCCTACATTGTAGCGGGTGACTCTGCCGCCACACCTAAACACACAGGAGTGTAATCAGAGGTTAAGGTGGGATTTGGCAGGTGGAGGAAGCTAAGATTGGCTGCAGTGGCTCCGCGTGGGGAAAAGAATCAGAACTTTCCACTGAGAGAGGCTGTGATCAGCTGACCTGCTGCTGCTGCTGCTCTTTGTGGATCATCTGACTTCAACGAGGTTTTAGCAGATGTTTCACAAGCTATTTTGGCTGATTTCCCCCCCCCCCCCCCCCCCCCCCCCCCCCCCCCC
>VOQJ01016351.1:51266-70044 GCA_015052665.1 Apistogramma diplotaenia | reverse complement strand
CGAAGGCTTCGTTAAGAGCGGGACCAGGTGTGTCCCAGTGGAAAGCTGTGGCTGCCGACATGACGGATTCTACTATAATGTAAGCTCGACTAAAGTCAATATTAAATAGTCCTTCAAGTTAAAAAAAAAATTGAAATGATGCTAGCAATAAGATGCTATTATCTGTGCATTGGCACCTTTATATACTAACTAGTATAAACCTCATAATAGTAATAAGATGATAATAATAATACATCAACATGTTAAGATACAATAATCTGTTACATATAAATGTTACAATTATGCTCTATTATGGGTATGACGGACATTTTGAACACTACTTCAATCAACTTATTAAAAATCCAATAAAAGTATTATTGGCAGATGTGTTCAGATTAACATGAAACAGTGAGCAGAGATGATTTCAGCTTGGTTTTTCATCAACAAGGTAGCGCTACCTAAATATATAAAAACTGTACGTATGCAGTGAAATTAGTAGTTCATACTAAATCAGTATGAGCTATTATGAAATTTTCTTCCAGCTTCATGTTTTTTAATATGTTTTGAAATGCAGCATTTAGCATGTGTGGGAGAAGACTCAACAGTTACAACTAACTACTCGGTCACTACATTAATGGTTGCAGTTAACCAGCAGCTACAATTCTGCTCTAAATCACCCACAATGAGTGAAAAAAAATCATCGTTCCATAAAATTTGATTGATATTTTTTGTATCATTTGGACTTCATATGGTGCGGTTCTTTTTTTTCTCACACAGATTGGTGAGACCTTCTGGACAGACGGTTGTTCTCAACAATGTAAATGTCACGCTCCCAACGACCTGCAATGCTCTGCTGCATCTTGCACTCCTACACAACAGTGCACCATCAGAAATGGCCGGCTGGGCTGTTATGATGCCATGTCTACCTGCACTGTGTGGGGAGACCCGCACTACATCACCTTCGATGGAGCAGTGGCTCATTTCCAAGGAACTTGCTCCTACACCATCACTGAGAGTACAAGCCATCGCACCAATGAAACACAGTTTCAGGTGATAGCCACCAACAACCACCGCGGCAACAACCGTGTGTCGTTTGTGTCTGCAGTAGATGTATACCTCTCTAATGAACCAGAGAGTGTGTACATCAGGATTGGGTCAAACGGAAGAGTAAAGGTAGACTATTACTTTTCTACATTTGTCTGACCTGAATAAAAGTAACAACTCACACTTCCTTGAATCTAATCCTTTTCTCTCTATTTATAATCTCTTATCCTCTCAGGTAAATGGAAATGATGTGTCTCTTCCCACCACTGTGGGAACGTCAACTGAGGTGATGAGGCAGGGAAGCTACGTAGTGATTGATGCCTCTGACTTGCTAGTCCAGTTTGATGGCCAGAGCACTTTACTGGTCAGACTGGCCCAAAACCGTCAAAACAGAGTCACTGGGATGTGTGGGAACTTTAACAATGAGCCTTCTGATGACAAAGTCCTACCCAATGGCACACTGGCGCAAAATGATAATTATTTTGGACACAGCTGGAAGTCACCCACCAGCCAGCCTGGGTGAGTTAGAATGCAAAGCACTAGTGGTACTTCAGCACGCAGTAGCTGATGGCAGTTTTATGTCTTTTCTAGATGTGGATCCACTGATGAAAAAGACAATGGACTGAAGGACTGTACGTTTAGAGAAGAATACTCCCAGCTCTGCAGTGTCATCACCAACACCAGCGGCCCATTCAGTTCCTGCCACCTGCACTCTGACCCCCAGCCATTTTTCACTTCCTGTGTCTATGACCTCTGCCTCTACACTCCAGCCAATGGCATGCTGTGTTCTGCTGTTTCAGCCTATGAGAGAACCTGCTCTGTTCTGGGGCTAGACATCCCTGAATGGCGCTCTGCTTTGCGTTGTGGTATGTTTGTACCTGATATGCAATGAAAGAAGAAAAATAATCATATTTGACCGTGGATGATCCCTTATCCACTGTTTCTGCAGATGAGTCCGACCCCTGTGAACATCTGAACTGCACAGAGGACGAGTGGTGTGGTGAGAAGGACGGTGTTTATGGCTGCTTCTGTGATGAACGCCACCATCTGGCAAAAAATGAGAGTTACGGTGCGGGCGATTCTAATTAAAACCCTCAGTAATAACCTCTGTGCCATCAGCCTTTCTAACTTTACATTAAGAAGTCAAGTCAGCAAATGTATTTCAAATCAGTATCAATGATTGAACTTAAACCTATTATGTTATAACACATCGGACTATATTTCTTTCTCCTTCATAGACTTGTCCATTAGTTGTGTCAGTAGTTCCGGCTCCATTTCCCTGTCCCGCTGTCAGCTGTTTGAAGCTGGCTTCCACTCCAGTTCCCTCCACCTCCGAGATGAATCCTGCACTGGGACTCTTGAGAATGGCCGACTGGTCTTCCGCTTTAACAATGACGACCAGCTGTGTGGGACGATGCTGAAGGTACAATTCATATATTTCTAGTACTGTTCCGAGGAGCATTTTTGATGGATATCTAAAATAATCTCCTTTGTCTTCTTACTCTTAAGAGCAACGGGACCCATTTCAATTATGAGAACACCATCAGCGGGGACGTAGACCATCAAGATGACCTCATTAGTCGGGAGAAGAGCAACCACCTACATTTACCCTTCTCGTGTGGCTATCCTCTGGCTCAGGCCCTGTCTATGGATGTGGGCATCAACCCTGTAGAGAGGTGATAATCACAGCACTATCTTGTTTGCACAATTCTTACAGTTTTTCTTTTGGTTATAATATGGCACTGTGGCTCCAACTTTTCCAAAGGTACTGAATGACTATGTGATTTGCCTTATTTTTCTCATGTTTTTCCGTAGCATTGTAAACAAAAGGCTTCGATCTGGCCTGGGCCACTATCATTTGAGGATGATACCCTACGAAGACCCTGGCTTCCACTTCCCTTTGACCAGAAACAGAACCCTTGAGATGGAAATAAATGAGAGGTTATACATTGAGGTGCAGACACAAGGAGTTGATGAGCGGCAGATCTCCACTATTCTGGACTCTTGCTGGGCAACACCTTTAAATGATGCCAGCTACCCAGTCCGCTGGGATCTCATTACCACAGAGTAAAGAAGTTGTCTTTATTTTTTTTTTAACTTTTGTTGATGGGTCAACTTCTTATCTCAGGAAACTTGCATGCCCACTAACTTTAACCTCATGCTGTTACCTAGGTGTCCGAGTCCAGCAGATGGCACAGTAGAGCTGGTTCAGAATGGCGTCTCCACTGAAGCCCGTTTCTCCTTCAGGACGTTCGCCTTTTCCAACTTTTCATCCATCTACCTGCACTGCCAGGTCCACCTGTGTCTTTTGAAAGAGAACAACTGCACAGCTGTATGTACCACTTGAATATTTGTAATCACACTGGACAAAAGCATCCTGTATTCAAACTGTTGCAATGCTTCACCTGCTGTTATGACTCTGTTTCCTGCAGCATTGCTACCGAGGTTACCATAGAAGAGTGGTGAGGGATATTTCCTATCACGACCAGGAAGCCATCTCAATGGGACCACTAGTCTTGAACACAGGTAACATTTTTACAACCCTGGCATTCTTGTAGATGATACAGCTTATTCAGCTGCATATTCAGTGGCTTATGATAATTGTATTTATGAGCCAAGCTTGAGTTCACGCTACATTTTGTTTGTTTTCAAACAGAAAGAAGAATAAAATCAAGCAGCTCTCCGCCCCTCCTGACATCTCTGGTGACCCTGATAGTCTGTTTGCTGACTGCAAGAATTCTAGTCTAGAAAAATCAAGCAAATGCAGTCACATAGTAAACAGATTCCTCAGTTGTGTTCGCCTGTCAGAAGTTATATAATCACTGAGCACAGATTTAATAACTAAATGTTTTAAAAGTAGAATCAGAAGCCTTTATTTTATATACACAATGATGGTCAATCACTGCAATTTTCCGCTGCAACACTGGGGGGCAGCTTCTGATTTAAAGCTTGCATGCTTCTGTATTCGGCTCTTAATTTTGCATTCAGTTTATATGCTTTACCTTGAGATGTTTTAATATTGTTACATCATGATTTACTATATATGGGTATTCATTATTAGCAAAGATGAAGATGATG
This sequence comes from Apistogramma diplotaenia, assembly GCA_015052665.1. NCBI lineage: Eukaryota > Metazoa > Chordata > Actinopteri > Cichliformes > Cichlidae > Apistogramma > Apistogramma diplotaenia. The sequence continues at coordinate 65,943 of VOQJ01016351.1, read as the reverse complement.
ATGAAATGTATGTAGGAATGTATTTTATGCTATACTGTAGCAAAAATACAGTCTAGGCTGAAAAATCTGAATGTTCTTTCTTTCTTTTTTTAATACAAATTTTTTTTATCTTGCTTTTGCATTTGTCGTTCAATTTGCAAAGAAGCTTCTTCGTGTAACTAACAAAGGAGGAAGACTCCATTATATTATCACAATATGTTATACACAGGACAAGTAAACAATAACCACAATTCAATCTAAACCATCGCTACAAGACGGTTTCCATTTCGCATGAAAGCAACTCTCCACGCTACGAGAGGTCAGGTTTCTCTTTTGTGCTGAGCTTTCTCTGTTGCTCCGAGTGTGGAGACTGACAGAGCTGATTCTTCCTTTATCTTCGTTTGGGGGGGGGAGTTGTCATCATTGTCAGCCACTATGTCGTCAGCATTAAGGGATGACATGTACAGTGGATGGAACACCACTTAACATATTTGCACAACATATCATTTGTCATGCAGTGCAGGGCTTCATGTCCAGCACCAGAACCAGTCCTCTCCTGAGATATTCAGGTTGTGTAGGGACGTCATAGATCATATTTCATGGCTGTTCACTGGCTTTCATAAAATTATAGTCTGCTTATAAACCCAAAAGGTACCCATGTGTTTATGACAGGTACTTAAAGACCAGCATTTGTGGTGATTGTTTGTCAGCGCTGTGATTCTCATGTAACAGCTTAGCTCCTCTGACAGTGAGCACTGAGAGGTTAATCCTGTGGTTTATGTGGTATTAAAGTCATTGAGTGAGCATGAATGAGCAAGTAAAACAGAACATCACAACAAACAATATAAAGTTCACACTGGAACTGATATCTGCAAGTTATTACTTGGCAGACATCTCTTCTTTTATCTCGGTCTAATGTAACGTAATGTAATACTTCAGGAGACCATGTGATTTCGTTTCTTGTGGGATTACAAGGCAGGTTTGGTGAGAAGGTGTGTTACACTTCAGGTACCTGCAAATTCCTTAAAGGAATGAGCACACACAGTTTGAAAAAAGCATGCAAAGTTGGAATTATTGCAAAATTAGAAAGCGAAGGGTCTGAGTGCATCTGAGGTGACGCAAGCATGACCAAGAATACTGCGCAGAATGGCTGACAGTGAATAAATCTGAAAATCTCAGGCCCCCAAAATGTATCCTACTAATATGCTTGAATCTCTTTCATTGCTTCCTGGTCGCTCTCATATCGTCTCTTTCAGTCCATTTATCTTTCCTCTTTGTTATGTAATCTATCCTGTACCAAACTGAATTAACTAAAAGCAGTTTTTGGAGCAGATTCAGTCCCACCTACATTTGTCAAACTTAACAAAATCCACATGCCAAGTCATATCTTTAATTTGCAAACTGTCATAAAATCACTTTATATTGGACTCTTTGATGTAGAGCGCACCTTCCAACTAGGTAGCTTTAAGAGAAAAAAAAAAAGAGTCCAGTGAGCTGTTAGACTATGTTGAAACAGTAGCGTGTCCTTATTGATGGATTTAAACCAGCTTAAACCTGAATTGTTGTTAGAAGCAGAGCTGTGCTTTGATGGGGGAGTTTCCTGAAGGAGGTAAGGGGAAGATGGTGAGAGGAAAGGAGACTGTGGTGGATGAGAGAAGAAGGAAAATATGAGTGACAGCTTGTTGACTTTTACAAGATGCAGTGGGCTCACAGGGCTAAATTGGATTCCCTTATAAAGTCCCCTGTGTGGTGTGTTGCAGGGGTCGGCTAGGGTCCCATCTGATGTTTGACCTTCCCCTATTCCTCCATGCATCTTTCTTCATGCCACTAGCACTGACCACTTATGCACTGCAGCTCATAGCATAATTACATCTGAACTTGAGTGCATTTGTCCTCTTAGCCCCATTTCTGGTTTCCATGTTTGCAGTTTCCAGAATGCTTGCAACAAGTACGCTCACACAGCATCTTCATTTGGTCATTTTGATTCAGGCAAAGTAAATTTTTCTCACTGTTTCAACACAAATATTTAGTTTAGAACACCCGTGCACGCTCCTGCGTGCTCAGAAATGAGAGAAAATTGTAGTTTTCTTGTCGTTTACAGGCGTTTTGTTTTGGTTAAACCTTTTCTGAAAAAGAAATATCCAGCTGTTTCTGCCCAGGGTAATTAGGTTTCCCTGGTACATTCTATACCCCTGAGAAGGTTGCAGAGTCCTGTGACTGTAGTCATGAAAGCTGACAGAGCAAACCATGTGTGAAAAATCAGCACTTTGTAAAGTAAAATATATGAACCGTGACTTTATCCATGCTGTGTTATCTGCGGATTTACTATGACACCTTTACAGTCCTGAAAATTATAAGTCACAAGTGTGTAATGGTATTTTAATAGTATTTCCCAGCATACTTCTTTATTAACAATATCACAATCATTGATTGGCCTTTCTTTCCCATTATGTAATTACATTGTATTAAGTGATGTTCATCTACTGATGTCACAAAAATCCAGTACAAAGAAAATGCTACAATTATGAAATATTTAGTCTTTGACATGCTGTTTCCACCAGCCTTTCATTTGAAATATTAGATCGGGGGTTTACCAGAGGGCTTCCACTTGCCATCTGGTTTTTCAGTCAACTTATAACTGCTTCCTTTACTCTTTAAACCCGCACAGATTTGTGTCTTTCTAAAGATTTAAACATGTTTTGTATAGGACATTGCCTTTTTGTCTTCCCACTAGGAGTAAATCATATATTTTAGGGTAAAATTTACATCCTCATTCTTTGAGAAAACCCTTCCTACTCCCACATGATGTTTCCGTCCACAGATTTAAAAATAAAAATAATTATATATATATATATATATAGTGTGTATGGTTAAGCATAAACATTGTGACTGGTGAAGTGAGTCCTAACATGGAAACTCAATAGAAGTTGATATTAAAACTGAAGAACCAAAATAGATCTTGAAACTAAGAAAATAACTAGATTTATTGAACTCTGAGTTTACTCAAAGGATTAAAAGAACAAACTTTAACAGAACAAACAACTTTACCCACTTTAAGTTAATGTCTTTTGGTTTCAAAGACAAAGCACAAAGAAGTTTGTGCTTTCGGTCTGTTAAATTGTCCGTCTTTTTGCTGTGTAGGTAAATTCTTTGCCAGCCAATTTAAACGTATTTCCTAGTCTGCGATCCTTAAGTGTAATATAATTATCACTGCTCTCTTTTAGTTGATCTGGTCCAGATACTGTAATGACTAAGGTGTTACAAAGGCAAAACATCTCGGTTACATTGTGTGACTGGCTGCCATACAGGTTAGAAACCCCATCTGCTTTCACAGGCAAAGTAGCAGCCAGGTTCTACTAATCAAATCCACTTGATTAATTGATCTTCTATAAGAACAGACATTTTGGCAGCTGGTTGATCTGGAGAATCCAAAATCTTCCCAGGAGTTGATGGTCCAGCACAAACACCTCACACAAAGCATGTTTTGTATGATATAAATATATCTAAATGCAATCAGTAGTAATTTAACACGGGTGAGTTAACTTATGTTTATAAGGCTGAGGATTTTTATTGTGCACAAACAAGAATGCACGTGTGGGGTTAAAAATTAAAAAGACATTTTTTAAGTAATTTGGGCAGATTGTATACAGTTTTTTTCTGAGCATTTTCAGTGTATTTAAAATGCTTTTATGCTTTGCCTACTTACTCCCATAATTAAGTTTACTGCAGGAATTAGAAGGCCAGAGGCTTATGGAGTGAGTGATGGACTTGATGAAGGATAATGACAACTCTCCTGCTTTCCTCATCCACTGTGTCACCATGTTTGCTTTCCTCCGCCTCGCCTCGCCCCACTCCAACACACTTCACTCCCTCCAACAGTGACCATGGGCTGTTTATCGACTTGCTGCTTCTTCCTGTTTGTGGTACTAAGAGGCTGAAATTAGATCTGCATCAGCGAGGATTTGAGATAAATTGGGCAGCGGATCGTTCCAAACTCGATTTTCTCTAGGTTTCGGGGAGAATGGGAGGGGGTAGCTCTTTATGGTGGACTAGATAAGAACACCCGTCTGACATGGACAACGATGGAGTGAATGCAGGTCTTTTAAGGTGTGGCACAATTAATGAGTCTATATGCATATTTTGTGGTAAGACATTACTGAGGTTTTGCATGCAAATCTTCAGGGAGCTTTGAAGTCACTGACTGTCATATATGTGACACTGTAGCTTATTATAGTACTACTGTTGGGCTTAGACACTTGCTACCTTTGGCCCAGACTATGCACAACTTCATCCATCACTGCATACTGTCCTGTAGCGCCACTGGGCTGGCCCAAATGGCTGCGGCGCACAGGGGTAAACGACCGCTCCCATTACAACTCCCAGGAGAGTGGGGTTTGCTCCTTAGCTTCTTTGTATGGTTAGGAGATGGGGTGTGGATCTCACTCTTTTCACCATCCCACTTTGATCTGACTCCAATTCCAGACAGCTGATACCACAGATGAACTTGACACTCAACTGCTGCCTCTGTAGAAATCTGGAATGGCGAGAGTAAAAACGGGATCGAGAGGAGCGCGGCTGAAAGCCAAAGTATCTGCTGTATTGTGTGCCAGACAGACACGATGACCCTCTCAGTTAAACTCAGCTGAAGAGGTCATTTTTTGCCACAGTCATCTGTGCACATATGTATCAAACAATGGTACAGCTGAGAGGACGTTTTAACATTAATTTAAGTCTTTAAAAACAACCCTACATTGTTGGTGATGGTAAATCGATCTGTAGAAGTGAATTATATAGACTACTCAAAAAGTTAGCTATTGTTAAAAATTAATTATATGTTAACTCAAATGTATACTTATCTAAAGTTAAAATAAAGCACAGTCTTCTCAAAGACTCATGGCTAACATGTGTTAAGTAGAGAACTGTTTAATTTAATCTTTGTATTTAACATTATTACTATTTAGATGGGAATAAAGTTCTGGAACTGCTAATGCAGTGTTTGATAAATAAGATTTTAAGATTGGTAACTTCTGTCTAGGACTGCTAAAAATGCACAGTGGAGGTTAAGTCCTTTATGCAGTCATGCGATAAAGAAAGTTTTACACAGGACTCTGTGCAGTCCTGTGTAAAACACCCTTTCCACTTCCACAGCGATTAAAATGGTAAGTAGCTGTCAGGTGCTGCTCATCAAGTGCATTTGACTTCCAGCTGCATTCAGCACCGAGGCGGTATCATTCTCTGACTGAAGGTGCTTTTCTGAAGCACCTCCAGGCCACGCAGTGGGTGTGAGCTATTGTTCGGTTTCCTTTTCTCTTTCTTTTTTTTTATAAGGGCCTCAGAGAAAAGAAAAGAAAAAAATATTGACAGGTACTCTGGTCATGTAGATGGGATAGGTAGGAAAAGGAGTTACTATTCACACAATCAGCTACAGGTTGAGGTTCCCGTCTGCTGATGTTCTTTCGGTGTTCTGTATTCCTTTTTCCATCTTTCATTGATACAACCCATAATCGCTGAGTCATCAGAGAATTTCTGAGATCAAAGTAGAGATGTTTGCTCATGAACGGCACCACATTTAGCAAAAACTAAACACCTCGTACCAAGCACAGTGGTGGAGGGGTGATGGTTGATTGATGATTTGGGCTCGTTTTGCAGCTATGACCCAGTCAAAGTGCAGACCTCGAGCCGACTGAAATGCTGTGGCACATAACACAAACGAGTGGGCCACAATTCCTCCACATTGATGTGAAAGACTGATAAAGAGAAAGCAATCACTTCAAGTTATGGCTGCTCGGGGTGGTTCTACAGCCTATTGAATCATGGGGTGTTGTTTTCTCAGGACTGCAGAGAGTCCTGTGAAAACTTTCTTTTTCATGTGACTGTATTTGTGGTTAAGTTTGATCAGGTGAGCAGAGACATAAGAGCATGTTTAAAGACCTTGAGTTAACATGGACTGAACTTTTATATAGTTTTCGCTGCATTTTTCCCAAAGGAATGTTTCACAATGATTTTTGAAACCTTCTCCACAACAGATGGGCCCCACCAACATTTTCAGTGCTCTGCTATTGGCCAACCGATTGGAGCCATCAGCAATCAGGGTTAAAATGAGATAGAAGCCTTTCAACCCAAAAACACAACAGGGGATTCAAAGGTCCTCGTGCGCAGTGCTTTGGTCTTTCAATCATTCTCACCTGTGCATTTGTCTCTCTGTGTTTGTGCTTAACTAAGCTTTGAAAATGTCACTAAGGTGTTTGACAGTTTGACTTCAGGCTTCACTCACAAGTCACAAGTTTCTCTGTGCAGTCTGCAAACATCACACACAGACAAGCTGCAACATATTCTGCCTCAGGTCAGTGCTAAACTGTTGTTGACCGAACGGGACCCTGTCTGTCATCTCAGACCATGAGCATACCTGAAGAGTCTACTGGATAGAAACCTATATTTGTGATTTAGATTGTAATGAGATCCTTGTTTCCTTATTAGAAATATTATAATTTTGAGGAATTTTGAAGGATTTGAAATGCATACATTGCAGTACACATGACTGATTTTATATAATTTGAATAGGTGTAGAATCAGGAGTCTTCTTGTATTTCCTGTACAATGTTTTTTTTTGATTCACTGGGTTCTATTAAGCTTTCTTTAAGCAAGCTTCATTGGCTATAAATAGAGGGACAAAGTACCAAAACCCATAGGCTGTTTCTCTTACTGGGAACTGAGAGAAAGGTGCATGCTATACTAGAGATCTGCATTACTTTTTGGAGTACAATAATCTGTTCCACATCCACAGTGCAATATTACATCACTCCTTTATTTAGAAACAATATCAATGTGACATCATGACCATCCCTCTATGCCTGCATTCACCACAGAGATGGGTAGCTTGGATTGAAACTGAAGCCTGCGTATTGTGTGAGGTGCAGAACATCACTGTTTGTCATTGGCTATTCTGAGGACTAATCAGATTTCATGGAGCAGAACCCACAGACAGAGTTCCAGTTTCCTGCACATTCATATCCAGTCAGTTAGCAGGTTTTGGCCAAGAAGGTACAATGTGTGATAATTTTTTTTGCATTCATTTTCTTTCTTGCGGATGCAGCTCTTGTGTATATACAGTAAAGTGAAGATGGGTGAGGGACACAGCTAGTCTGGCTCAGTTAAAATGTAATTAAATATGCCTATCAACACGCGTTAATGACCAATAGGGGGCGACATCTGTGGGCACCCATCTTATAGAAGGCTAGATGAAAACAGCCCTCAGACTGGACCTAATTAGCACTTTATGGGTTAATCTTTGCTCTCAGCCACTCATTTTGGAATATCCTGAATAGAACTCATATGTCCACAACAAAAACGCTCAAGTGTTTGTTGGAATTCATAAACCAGTGGGTGGCGTTGTAGTCGATGCATCGATCTTGCATACGGTCTATGAATTTCATGTAGTTTCACTAGATAAATTTGAATCATTTGCTTTAATGGCCCTGCGGACATGTATGTGTACAATGTTTTGCTGTACAGCTAGTGCAGAGTATCAGTGTCAGTCGAGCAGGGCATCCGCACCTGTAGGTGCAGCTCTGGCTTTTGGAGATATCCCCGGCTGTCTTGCTGCAATTGTAACAGCGCTGTGGATCGTTTTTCTGTTATGACACAAAGACTGTTGGTTCAGTGACTCACTTGTCAGAAAGCACTAACAAAAGAATCAGAGGCAGGAAACGTAGAAAATATTCACGTGAATGCGCGATCAGGTAACCCAGCTTTCTGAACAATGGACTCTGACGTTTGTCGCTGCAGCGACAAATACACAGATTTCCTCTTTCAATGGAGATTTCTGGTTAAAAATGCCTTCTAATGGCACAGCTCAATGTGGCACCTGGTCAACAGAGAAAAGGCACATGAAACGGGATTAAACCGGTAATGTTTTAACAGCGTTTCCATCAATCTACGTGACAAACAAATAAATCCTTTTCAGCTCACCACAAAGCCGCTGGAAGGAATGCCTCCCCGTTTACGAGTTTCTGAATGCCTTTGGATTTCTGTACTCGCTACTTTGTCACTTCCTTTTTAGCGCTATGATTACAGAAACTGGAATGACTGTGGACAATTAAAGCCAAGGCATGTTCCCACTTTTAAGATCTATCACCTGCTTCCAGGCCGCAGACATTTTATAGCTTCTCAGTCAACAAGAGTGTTGTCAGTTTGACCTAAGAAAAAGTTAACAGGATGTGAGTGCACTTGATCTCTTTTCAATGAATTTTTAAACAATGCGATATTAATATTCAACGATGGAGTTTTTGCTGAGATTGATAAGCAGGAGTAGAGTTCAGAGAAAAGAAGAAGGGGTTTCTAGGGAACTCTTGAAAAAGGAGACACCGAATGATGCTGCGTTTGCCATAGAGAGGAAAGAGCCAAAGGGAAAGGACTGGAGGAGGAATTGTATAATAGATTGACGTGGAAGGAGGTGAAAAATGGCTCTATTAAAGGCCTAATAGAATTTCGCTTGTTCCCAGAGGAAAACAGAATGGACTCTCCCTTCTTCCCATTTTGCCTTTCCATCCCCTCATCCTTCCATTTGCTCATACCAGAGGCATAATTTCATCACTCTTCACTTAATTGTGTGCGTTGCTGGCAGGGCCCGACTCTCTGTTCCAGCAAACACAGGGCAGGTGGGAGAGGAGGAAGAAGAAGAGCAGAATAATAGAACAGAGTGGATAACCACAGCACTTCATTTTTATAGATGGACAGCTTGTAAAAGCAATGGCTTACATGGTCCCCTCTGAACAGTCAAGTGTAAACACAGCAGAACACTGAGTGAGATCCCCATGAAATGCTGTCTCATACAAGATAGACGTACAGTAAGATTAGAGTATTTAATTAGGTAGAGTTAAAATACTAGACTAAAAACACATTTTTGTTCATCTTCCTCATAAGACTAAATGTTTTGGTAGAATCAGAGAAGCGAAAATGGTCTGAAAGTGTTGAGTTGTTATGAATATTGCATTTCAAACCCACCTTGTCTATCCTTTCATGTATTATTTACAAAACATTATACAAACTGAAACCGACCTTCAAGTTCATGCCTATTTGTATCTAAGAAAGCCAAAAAAACCCCCACTCCACCTCGATTTCCTTGTCAGATCAACCTTTGACCTCAGTGAAGATCAGTCACCTCTCTTCTGCTGCTCCACCCTGTACGAGCGTTTTGTTACCTTCAAAGGCTGCGCCTAGCGTTTGATCTCCTGCTACAGTCAGCCGTGGCTAAAGAGAACACGTGTGCGCTCATCTGGAGGAATCTGCAGAGCTGCTACAGTTCATCATTTATCATCATGCACGTCTTCCGAGTTACTCTGCAAGATGCTCTTCGCTTGCTCATAAAGATGAAGATGCTTCTGACCCTTGACCTCATCTCAGTGGCCGTAAGAGGCACGCAAAGCACGGAGGTTACAGGATTGGGGTCAAGTATATAAGGCAGTTCAGTAGAACTCTGCAAAATCCGTGACATGGGTCATGTGTTTTGCATGGTGTAGCTACTGTATTAACATGCAGGCATAACACAAAATGATGGGCAGCAGAGTAACAGGAGTCGCAGCAGAGTGATTAACAACATTCACTGTGAGCATGAACGTCTCAGGAGCAGCTGGTAGTTTAATATTGCTGACTGTGTTTTCTCTATATTTGTATGGAGCCCAGTCCATAAATGACTATGATCATGAGTAAATACTTATAAAATATTAGTAAGATAAGTTAGTTAGTAAGTAAGTTAAGTTAGTAAGATCTAGATCAAATAAACTGTAATAGTAGTTGTGTATCATTGCAGTAACCCCTCATCGTTCTCAGTGTTAATTTTGATTGAATCTTAGTCTTGTCTTCTGATGAAAATGTAACTTAGTCTTAGTCATAATTTCGTCATCTGAATGGTTTTAGTCTTAGTCTCAGTCTTTTTGATGAAAATGTAATTTAGTCTTAGTTTAGTTTTAGTTGACAAACCATGGCTTACACATCGTCTGATTTTTTTCAACGTCAAAAGCGAAATGTGTCCATAATAGTGATGGGAAGTTTGGCTCTTACGGCTCCCAAACAATAGACGCAGCATTGAGTGCTGAAGCGTACGTCAAAGTCGCCTCCATATTGGATGTGGCAAAATTGGCAGACTTAACATGGCAGAGATGCCTCACTCTTGTGTATATTTTTACAGGTTTTTTTTTGCGTATTTGGCCATTTCAGTATTTTGAATTTCCAGCTGTTGCAGATAATCCTGTTCTCCCCAAAAGTTGGATATGGCTCTTTTCTTTTTACCCTTTTAAACATAACAATTTACTGTATGCAATAAAACATGTATCTACAATTTTAGCAGACAGTTTATTTTCTAAAAGAAAATGAAGTAGATCAGTGTCTATTTTTTCTTTTCTTTTATAAACTTTGTTCATTTTTTGTATTAAGAATTGCCAGTTTATAAATTTTTATTTGTTGTCTGTGGAGGCATCGTTATGTCAAATGGACTCATTCTTTTATAGTGCTTTGCTTCTCTACTCTGAGCATTCAAAGCACTTTATACAACATGCTTCATTCACCGATTCATACAAGCTAAGTGCTTTCTATCTGACAAAAAATGGCTGTAATATTTTGTTTATGATACAACTGCTGATAAAAGATGCAAAGGAATGGGATATTCTTCAACGGCTAAGCCAGTCACCAGTTCTCAACCGAACAAGAGTTATTAGATACAAAACTGAATGCAGAGAGAGCCGCTGACCAACTGCAACTGAGGGTGGCTGCAATAAAGGCCTGGGTGAGCAGCTCAAGGATGCATTTGTTGATGTTCATGGATTTTAAACTTCAGTCACTAACTGCAAAGTTTTTTTTCAAATACCAAAAATAGAATGACAATACCACAAAATCTGTTGTCATCATTGCCTGACTGCAAATATTATTTATTTATATTTAATATTTCAATTTGTTATTCACAGTCTATTAAACAAGAAAAACTATTACTTTGTATAATGTATCTACTATATAGTATATACTAAATAATAGTTCGTTTGAATGTAAAACACTGTACAACTACTTAGAGGCTGTGTATATTACATACACTAGAAAAGAAACCTGTTCCTTCACATTTCTGATCCATCTAATGTGAAATATTAAATATAATACTCTTTAATCTTCCTATTTACTCACTCCAGTCTAATCTGTTTCTTCTTATTCAGATCACAGAGGGCATCAACAGGTTGTGAGCCAGCACCCAGGATCAATTTCTTTGGTTCAAATTGCCTGGCTAACTGCTGCTAACCTCCAGTGAGTCGTTAGCAAGGAATGCTCCACGTGTGAAGAGAACCATGTGTGCATATGTGACATTCGGTGGTGAAAGGGGATAAGCCATGTTGTGTTTTGGTGACCACTTGAATTTGGACTACATGCTCAGTGGAATTTTTTTTTTTTTTAAATCTGTTCTCAATGAGGAACTCAAGACATCGACTCTGAAGAGACCCCCTACTGATGAGAGTTCACGTGTATGCATATTTAATATCTTAAGGTAAACTATCAGGTGCTGGAGATTTTTCTTTGTGTTTTTATACTTTCTTGAGGGAACATTGGATTGTTTCTATGTAGGAAAATAGCTGCAGTGTAAAACAGATTAATCATAAATACACGCTTATAGCTGTCTTAAAGAAAGCTGTTAACATTGAGCAAATAAAAGAAGAAAAAGATAATATAAAGTACTAACAATTTAATAATAAGTGTGGGAACATACAGTAAGAACATACAGTATTTCCGTGCAATATGTCTCCCTGCTGTGCTGTTAACTTGGCTAATTCACAACATTTTACGGACCGTTTTATGGCTGCTCTCAGAATAACATGCTTATTTACTCTACAAATCACTTCTGGAATAAATCGAGCATGTGGAAACAGGGCTCCCTAAGGATCATCCAGAAATGTGAGGCTGTGAAACCTTTACAATAATCTCTGAAGAACCATTTGTCACATTTGGCAGTGGAAGTACAATTTTAAAAAAAGGGCATCCCACGCTTATTATTTAAATCAAAAATTTCAATGATTGTGTTTTTTTAACTAGATATCCAATAATGTGAAAAAACAAAACAAAAATTAAAGCTGAAGTCTGAAGCACCATTATTGCATGAAACTGATTTATAAACATATCTATGCTAATGTATAATAGTTTACATTGTTTTACATTCATGTGACTGCTAACCACATGATTGATGTTAAGTCACGTGAACAAGGACCCGGTGACACAGGCGTGAACAGTTGCAAATGGTTGCTAGAGGTTGTGGCAATCAGTGTGAAACTGATTGCTAAAGGCAGGTCTAGAAACTGGTCAGTGACCTCCTGGCAACCACTGGTCACTAGGGAAAGATTTATTCCCCAACCAAATTATGGAACTCTCCTTCTGATTGCTTTGGTTCCAAGCTGACTGCCAAGGTCGCGTGAACTTTATATGGAAGATGCTGACTTGTCTACAAACATTTCTTTGCTACTTTCCAAGAGCTACTGAAACTGTGAAAAGTGTAACACAAACCAGAAGTGGAGACCACTTGCATTCAAATGAATGCAACTGAGGCACAACTTTAACTCTGAAGGTTAACTTACTGTTTCTGATTTACGTTGCACCTTTTCCAAGTTTCACTACTTCACTGGTAGTTTGCGAGTGTTTGCAGTGTTTGATCTTCCCTCAGTTGCAGTTGGTCTGTGGCTCTCTCTGCATTCAGTTTTGTATCTAATAACTCTTGTTCTGTTAGGTTGAGAACTGGTGACTGGCTTGGCCATTGAAGAATATCCCATTCCTTTGCATCGAAAAACTCAGGTGGATTTTATAATGCCCCACTTCCTCTTACAGCCATTCTTTGTCAGATAGAAAGCCCATAGCTGGTATGAATGGGTGAATGAAGCATGTTGCATAAAGTGCTTTGAATGCTCAGAGTAGAGTAGAGAAGCACTATATAAAAATGAGTCCATTTGACATAACAATACCTCCACCGTGTTTCACAGTTCATTCACAGTGGTATGTTTCTACCTGAGTTGTTTCTCTAGTTTTCCATACTTTTCCAATGCTTTTGGTAAAAATTTATCCTGGTTTCATCTTTCCAAAGACTGCATGCTCTTCTAGATATTTAGACTATCTAGAAGTCTAATTTGGCCTTTTGGATGTTGAGTTCAACCTTGCAGTCAAATTCAGTAACCTTTATGAAGTCATCTCTTGATTGTAGACACTGGCACTGATACACCCACATATATTTGTCATCATGCACTTTAGTTCTCTCCTGTGGTCTTCCAGACCCATTAGTGTTGGTGAGCTGGCCAGTGCATTCCTTGTTGATTTGGCCACTCCTCATATTTTTCCTATATCTGATTCAATTTTTTATATCTCTGTAATAGGTGTGTTTAGGGTATTCGGCCTATTGATAACCTTTTTCTTTTTGGGCCTCATATTGAGAGTCACTCATATTGAAAGACACCAAAGTTCAACATTATAATAAACTCCACATGTTTTATCAGCTTAATATGTCACAAAATGACAATGGCATCATCTAGCCAGTCAGCTGTCCAATTACTTTGGAGCATTGGTAACTGTGTATAAAATGACTGTAATTCCTAAACACTTTATACAATACTTTAGTTAAACCTCTTGAATAAAGGTTTGCTTAATTTTACATTCACTGTGGTGGCAAAACTACAAAAACTCTTTGTCCACATAATAATGGAACTACATAAATTCCAACATAAGCAATTCCTTTTAAGCATAAGCTTACACTAATCCATCACAATATTTTCACACTTGTAACACTACCACTGAGGTAAGTCCACAGTGGCATGAAATCAGTGAGCTAGCACGTGTAGTTTCACGCACCATTATTTTGCTGTATCACTCACCAGTAAGTCCGGTTGTGTTGACAGGCTGATGGTTTCTATTATGATAGTGCCACGTTACCATTTCTGCACTGACCACACACAACCCTCATAATTCATGCTGTCAGTTTGATGAAGTTAAGTAGGAACTAGTGCAGGCTTTGTTTGCCCCCTTTTCAGTCCCATTTGACCGTTTTTCGCTCTCTGTGCTGAAACTGTTACAGCCTCCAGTAATCAGTCTGTCTTGGCTTGAATTACATGTCAGAAGGACTTTGGTGACACTAGAGGGGAAAATGGACAGGCCTTCTCCTTAGGGGTAAAATACAAAACAATCCATTGCTTTTCCAAGCTTTGACCATATTAGAATCAAGAACATGCACACATAAGCGCTCGGAAAATTAAAAAAAGTAATTATCAAATGGATAATGTAATAAAACATATCTTGTTTGTTCATGCAAATTTCATGCAAAGTTATATGACACAAAAATAGAAAGTAACTATAAAAGTATTAATGCCATATGAAAACAATTTATGAAATTACCAGTGCATATGAATGAATAAATAAATGTTAAAATACATAATTTTTCAATATATTAACATAATTATTTGTCATGTCTGCTTTGACCGTCAGTTTATAATTGTGTATTTAATTAATACAGAAGATGAATGGCTTTAAGAGCTTTATTATTGGTTTCACTGCTTGTCTGCAGTAATTTTTTTTTTTTTTTTTTTTTTGTTTTTTTTTTTTTTTTTCATTTTTTTGTTTATGTTATAGAGGGGGGGCCCCCCCCCCCAAAAGGGCACTTTAACAACCCCCCAACCCACCCCCCCCTTTCCAA
>VOQJ01016351.1:0-26009 GCA_015052665.1 Apistogramma diplotaenia | reverse complement strand
CTTTTTTTCTGTTTTATCTTTTTAAAAGGCTTTTTTTTTTTTTTTTTTTTTTTCTGGGGGGGGGGGGGGGGGGGGGGGGGGGGGGGGGGGGGGAGGGGGGGGAAAAGGGGGGGGGGGGGGGGGGGGGGGGGGGGGAGCTCAGACACTATCAATATTACATGTGCTGAGCCAGCAGAGGATGCATACCCATCAGTGGGAGCAGCTGTCATGTATCGGTGATGCAGCCCACTCCAAAAGCCCTGGATCTTGACAAGCTCACGGCACAGACTGAGTCTGTATGTGACTCTAAGGTGGTGGGTTTGTCCTCTTTCTCCCACATGTTCATGTTGTCTTTCTCTGTGTCCCTCCCTCTCTGTTTATTTCCATCTCCTGTATCTGATTGTTTTTTCTTCTCGTGTGTCTGTGTTGCTCATCTTCCCAGCCTTCACAGCGGTGAGAATCTGTGCACCGCCTGGAAATCGCCCTATAGATCATGCTATTAGTTTATGTTTACAAGGTATAATTTTACCAGCTATTGTCTGTGCTGTAAATCTGCTGCACATCTGCCTGTCCTGGAAGACGGATCCCGCTTTAGTTAAGTTTTTCAGAGGTGAAGTTTAACTTATTCCATCTACAAATCTGCAAATTTGAGATAATGGGCAAACTTTCACAAACTCAGCAAATCAGTTAAAGGTAAAACCAGACACATGTCTTATTGGTGATCCTCCACAGATCCCACTGTGACATTGTTATTGTCCTGCTGTCTGTGGAGCCACATGTAACTGAGAAGGGTGGAACTACAGATCCGCAACTGAGGCTATAGAGTATCAACCTGAATGGCTGCTGCATACATCCATTCTGCTTTACAATGTCAAGCGAAGGCTGCGTGTAGGACAGGTGCAAAGACACGTACACAAGGCGTTTTCCAAGTACCACATCAAAAAGAGTTTAAAGTAATCAACATCACCTCAGATACGGTATGTTTGGGAGTTTAAATCTCACTTAAAAGTAGTGAAAAGTACAGATTTTTCGAAAAGTTTCTTCTCAGAAAGTGAAAGGCGTGACAGGTTGAACGTGAGAAAAAAAAACCGTGAAAGAGAGAAAACTTTTCACCCCCACACGCACCATTTATTAGCCAGCCTCTCATTGGGCTATGTTGATGCGCAACTGGGCATGGTTTGTGCCCACAGTGTGACAGGAAAAATATATCCAGGTGAAGTTCACGGCAAACATATAACGCCCACGCTGATTATGTAAGAGACTACTCACCGCTCCAAGCAGCACTGCAACGAAAACGGAATACATTCTGTATCTTCTTTGCATCTTTCTAGGGAGGTCAACCGTCGGATGCAACGCGGAATGATGCGGATAAGTCTTTGCACTAAACTCTCTTGTCATTATTGCGCGTCTTTGCGAATCTTTTTGGTTCTGTTGTTGGAGAAAATATAAACTCTCCAAGTAAGTGAGCTGTGTCAGGTGTGTGCCGCAGCGGGAGGTCACTCGGTCCTTAAACACTAGCTGCAGACACAATCCTCTCGCTGTGACTGACCCATTAGATTCTCGGCTGCGTGCGCTGCTTTTTTTTTCCTCCTACAGCGTTCACATGGCAGAAGCGCTCAGCTCAGCGGCTTCAGGGAAGGACCCATCACCCTCTCCACGCCCACAAAACACACACACACACACGAACGAGCGCTCTTGTTCTTTAAGTGGTTACATTATGTTGTTGTTGTTGTCAAAACAAATCGACTCCTGTCTAAATCATTCTCATTTGAACAACTTCTGAAATTAAGAGAAATTCAGATTTCTGTCTGCGCCCTGAAAACAGAAGTCACCTGCGTCACGCAGGTACACGTCCTCACGCGTGCTGAATGATGCATCACAATGATGCTTATATCCCAAAATCGTCTAACCCATCACATGAAAATGACTTTTATTTCTTTTCTTTTTAAAAAAAAATAAATCTGACCTATATTTAAAATTAAATTATTTATTATCTTGGGAGAGTTGTAATGAGAGGGCTGCTTTTCTCAGAAACACTGGTGCCTTTATGTAGCTAATGCTGCGATCTCTGTGGCAAAAGAAAGAAAAAAGATCATGATAATACATGTTTAAAGTGCTGTACACAGCAGAACATCCTCCAGTGCTGGCAGACATGTTTATGGGCTTCGTAAGTAGATCGAATACAAAAAAAGTCATGTTTGTGCAATATCTCCACTTGCTGAAAATCCCCGAAGCAAAATAAATTATATTGTAGCTATATTCTTCACTTGACTCAACACTTGACATGCTGAAGGACATTTAACTACCTGTTACTCATGCAATATGATTCCTGGAATTATAATAAAGGGGTTATTATTTATTTAGTAGCGGGGTTCTCAGACTCCTTGTGGTATGGCACTTTTAAGTTTTCATTTTGTAATGTAAATCTGCTTTTAATAAAGAATAAAAGTTGCAATGCCATGCTGTCCCTGCCTCATCTGTCTCACTCATCTCCCAATGTAGGTTTTGCTCACAGTAGAGATAAATTTGGCCCTCATATTCATCAAGATTGTACTTGAACCCTCTGACTTCACAGTTGCGAAACAACGGTGATGCAATACGTGCAGATCTGTTCTTGTGCTCATTTTAATATCCGTTAAGTTTTAAGAAACAGGAAAACACACCGTGTCTCAAATCTCAAATCATATCGAACTGGATTCTTGAGCATGCCAATGACTCAAATGGCCTCCACAGTCACCAGATCTCAATCCAATAGAGCACTTTTGGGATGTAGTGGAACGTGAGAGGCACATCGCGGATGTGCAGCTGACAAATGTGCAACAACTGTGTGATGCTGTTATGTCAATATGGACCAAAATCTCAGAGGAATGTTTGCAGCACCTTGTCGAATCTGTTCCATGAAGAAGACAAAAGGCGAGTCAACCCGGTACTAGAAAGGTGTAACCAATGAAGTGGCTCAGACATGACGACCGTTTATTCCTCTGTGAGGACTGATCTCTACTGTTAAAGTATGCAAGACCTTGAAGTGTGCATTGATGATTGTTGCAAATTAAGAGTAAGGTGTTGCTTTCATCTGTATGTATAAATGCAATGTGAGTGTGATTTATATAGAACATGAGGGCAGTGGGGTACATGGGGACAGCAGATGAGGAGAGAGAGGAAGTCGGTTTGCTCTAAGAGATAAATAATGCATGAATGCAAAGAGAGGGAAGTGGTGGGGGGAGAGAGGGAGAAACATTGAAGCCAACAAAGGGAGAGAAGGGGCAAAATACATGCATCTAATTTACAGCATGCCACCTGCGGTTTATTAAGACATTCAGATCTTGTTCCACCTACAATCAACCACTAAAATATTTTTTTATATTTTTTTGTGCTGAGGTAACATGAAAAGCACTGATAATAACAGCACTCAGAGGAAAAACATGTTAACCAGTTGCTTTAATAGGAGATTAGACCCTTCTGTTGGCTGTTAAAGAGGGGGCTTAACCCATTGCTAACACACTCAGTAGGGGAATTATGAGTGCTTAGGAGTAACATTGTTATATGATATTTTTATACGAGCTTATTTATGATCATTTTAAATGTGCCACCTTTACAGTTTTGTTTATTCTTTGTGTCCTCTGTTTTATTCTGAAAGTGTCTCTTGCCTTGTGGGTCTTTGTTTCTCTCTCCCTTTTTCATCGTTCTAGTTGTTTTTATGGATTATTGTTGAATCACCTTGTTCTAGTACATTTGGGCCCTCCTTATGAATCCAGTAAGTGCTGATTTTTAATACTTCTTGCCCTTTAAATCTCTCTTTTACGTTTGCAGAAATGTGTATAGTAAAAGCCTAAAGGGAACGAAAATTGGCAAAGTTCAAATTTGAATGTCTGCGTTACTTTTGGAGCAACTCCTTTGGTTCATTTATCTGTTCAAGTTCACTTGAAGAGTAAAAAAAAGAATTTTGTTTGTCACATGTTTGTTTCCAGTTTGTCACATGCACAGAGACAAAGATCGAGATTCACCCTCACAAAGACGCCGTTTTTTTCTGCAGGGCCTGTGAAATGTGGAACAGAATCCTTTTTCTGGAACCTGAGATGGGCCAGCGAATGTCTCCTAGACCACCCATCCTCCGTCCACTCACCGGTGGCAGATGGCGTTGCGTGTGTCCTCTTTTAACCCCCCCAGTCAAACACCAGCTCATGCATCCTCTCTGCACAATCACTGTTTTTCTTCACCGACACCACCTGAGTTGAGGAGAGCACCTGCCATTCCTACATTAGCAGAAACACAGAAGCACAAACAGCCTGGAGATGAGATCCAGTTTGGTTGCAAGCTTTTCTTCTAATGCACTGTAATAGCTGGAGAGGCATCATATGACGAGCCGCCAAGGAAGCCCTTGAATTACTCTGAGAGCACTCACACCAGTATGGGAGTGATATCAAGTTGTGTTTTGAGAAAATCTTCAGAGTGCTGCAGTACTTCCCTGGTATTTAGTGTTTTCCAGTCCAAATCAACAAAACAGTGTCATTCTGTGAAACAGGAGTTTTATTTGAGCCCATGTAGATGTTCTTAATTTCATAGTGTGCATGGCTGTGGGGATGAAATGATTAATCCTGTTAAAGTGAGTTTGGAGGGAGCCAGATGGCAACAGACCCAGCTTTTTACCCCACAGGACTCCCTCATCTGCACTGTATTGATCTGATTTCTCTCTTTATTGCACCCTCAGTCTATCCTCTGTTCACTAGCTGCCACATCTCATGGAAAAAAGTCAATAAACATCTCTTCACTAAGCCTTTTGTAAAAAATAATTGAAACAAATACTGTTTTTTTTCCCTTTCTAAGCCTCTCAGCCTGCTAACGTCCTTCTCTAGACATTTCTCTCACAATGATTAAGACAAAATATTTCTGTCCCCACAAAGTTTACCCACATTCCTCTAAAAATTCACAATGACTAAACACAAGTGTGGCCTGACCTGAACCCAGAGGCTAACAGGAATTCTGCATTCTCAGAGATACGATAAAGGTATGTGCACCTGAATGTTGATATTTAGTCCATGCGTATGCACTGATGACTATGATTCAGTCTGGAATAAAATCTGTGCATTTACATTTGTGTAAAAAAAAAAATTTTAATCGCCATTAATAACAGCTTTGTTGGTTTCTCTGCTGATGTGCTGAAGAGAGCAGGCGATGTGGGGACTTTTTGGGGGATTGAATTGGCCTTTGTATTGATCGGATTTGGACAAAGATGAGCCTCAGGCTGATGCCTGTCGATGCAGCCCATTATGCATTCACTGATGAAGCAAATGATGTGCTCACAAACATAAAAGTAATCTGCTCTTTTTTTAAAGTTCCAGGTACAGGTTGGGTTGTACTTTAACTATGAAAAAAAAAAAACATCACCGCTTTTTATAGTTTTTTTCCCCCCAAAGCTTTTATGTAATAAAACCCAATTCAGGTGTGAATGGTTGTCTGTCTCTGTGTTAGCCCTATGTCAGGCTGGCAGCCCGTCCAGTGTGTACCCTGCTTCTTGCCCGTGGGTGGCTGGGATAAACTCCAGCTGCCCTGCAACCCTGAATTAGATAAGCGGAAGAAAATGAATGAATGGATAATTCGGGGAAATGTGAAAAACTAAGTGGGAACAACCACAACACAGTCCAGCCAAAGAAAATGAAAACCAAGTTGGATGCCGGGAAGAGAACACCATCTTGACAGAAGGCCAGCTTATATAAGCTCCTAAGCAGGTGAAGTCGTTGCTGTTATTACACGGGAGGCTGTTAATTACGACCTGAAAAGAAAGAAGCAGCTGGCCAGGTGAGATCTGATGACTTGTTATTTCATAACAAATGAAGCCAGCATTATGGGAGGCCATCAGGCTGAAAAACCAAAAGAACTTATCAAAGAGACGGCAAAGACTTGTGTATATATGGAGTGGCCATATATATGCCTCTCTGACATTTTCTTAAAAATGTCCATTATCAGAGTGATGGGGAGAGAAAAAGGTGGAGCAGCTTATGATCCAAAGCATACCACATCATCTGTCAAACAAGGGGAGGCAATGTTATGGTATGAGCAGGCATGGCTGCCAGTGGAATTGGGTCACTATTATTTATTGATCATGTGATTGCTGATAGAAGCACTAGGATGAATTCTGAAGCGTTCAGGGCTATACTCTGCTCAGATTCAGCCACATGATGCAAAACTGATCAGACAGCAAGCACCGTGCAAACGGATAATGACCCAAAGCACGCTGCAGGCAACCCAAAAATTTCTCAAGGCAGTAAAGTGGGATATTCTTCAGTGGCCGAGTTGATCACCTGATTGCAGTGACTTCAGGCTGTGATTGATTGTAAATGATTTTCACCCAAGATTTAAAAATAATTGTTGCATTTAAAATGATGCTTTGTCAGTTTTGCCATGTTTCTATTCAACGCCCCATAAGTCCTGCCTGTAAATTACTCACAAACCAGTAGAAGATTGTGAGATTGCAAGTAATGTGCTTGCAAGAGTAGACTGTTGAACATAAACAAAAACCACACATCAGCATTGGTTAGGGTGTCTGATAAGAGCTATGCGAAAAACAATGCTGTTGCTCAATCCAGAAAACAACAGAAAGGACTATTAACACAGCTATGCATTTCTCTATTTGGTGCAGGGATTATCTGCACAACTGCTGTTTCACTGACATGTAGCACAGTGTGAAAAAAGTCAAGAAGAAAAACCTCCAAAGGCAAACTGCAAGGTTCAACATTCCCAAAATGTATGGAAGCACACATGCAGTGTCTCAGAAAGAATGTATGGATCAGACAGGGTTCAGCGTGTTTGGTTTGGCGCTGAACCGCCACTGTAATTGCTCTTTGTGAAGTGAGCTGATAAGCGGCTGCAAATGAGCTGACATTTGTGGATTGCTCTGTAAATGTTTGTCTGCACAAATAATGAATAAAAACACAACTCAGAGTGGCAGGAAAAATAACCCAGTCACACAAGAAAAATCTGAAATATTTAATAGCTTTTGACAGCATTTTTTTCAAGTGGAACAAAGAGGAACAAAAAGAGAAGAACATCTGTCTGCAGATTTGTGCAGGATGACTTTTTGAGTCATTCCATTTTTGGATCTTTATTTTAAATGCGGCCTAGCTAACCTGCTCGTATTTGTAGTTTCACTTCTGTTTCTGAAAGAAAAAGATGCTTGAGTTTGTTTGCCCAGTGGGCGATGCTTAAATATCTGGTTCATCCAAGTGATATGATTTGAATCAACACATTTGAATTTACAGTTGTGGTTTCCAGTACCCACAGTTGCACATATTTTTATAGGAAATTAGTATTTTAAAGATGTCTGTAACATATTAGTAATATCCACAGAGGAATATGAGTTGTATACGAACCTGAAGAACCTCACTGATTTCTCCACAGTCACTGCCAATGATGATGTGTTACCTTAAAGAATGCTGCCCCCTGCTGTGCTGAAGATGAAGATTTTCCATCAGAGAAGAAAGATTCTGATAATACAGCAATTAAGCGAGATAAATTATTGAAATTCATGTATCGGTTGCTGTCTGCATAGCCAGAGAGATTCATATTTAGCTATTACATTTGCGCTCCGCAGTTTTCCTGTTCTATAGGAATTTAAACAGATTACAACCAGCTGGCAGCCAGTTGAGTCGAGTCCCCTCGAGTTGTACTCATCGACAAAGACTCATTCAGACCGATGGCAACGTTTTAATAATCTGTCTGCATCCATAAATTAGCAGTTAGCAAACCTTCGACAAACTCTCTGATTATTTAGTTACCACAAGTTGCAGTCGGTCACAGAAAGTGACAAAAATTAAATATAATCACCAGTTGCATGTTGTATCGATTTTTTCCCTTCCCCTACTTTGGTACCAGTTTTTATTTTAACCTAAAATTTGTTGCTTTAATAGGAGATGCTGAATGAAGTTTGCAAGTAATGAGTAAGAACAAAAAGTAAGAACAGAGTGACCACAGTGTCTTTTTCTTATGCATATTGATTTTCAGATGCAGTCATTCCCCCTTCTGCTGATCACCTGCCATCTCCTGTGATCAGTCTCCTGCCTGCACAGCTGCTGATCAGCTTCAGTATATAGAAAGCAGAGAGCTGTTTTCCAGATGCTTTTTTTTAAAGATTGTTTCACCTGCATTGGGATGGCAGTGGTGCAGTAGATGAGTGCTCGCCTTGCAACTGGAGAGTTGCTGGTTCGAGTCCCCATCTGAGCGCATGCTGTTGTTGTGCTCCTGGGCAAGACACTTAACCCACACGAGAAACAAGTGGTGACACACTCAGAAAAGACGCAGCGGCTCATGGCTTTCCCTGTAATCTTGTTGTACCTTGTATGATGACAATAAAAGTTCTTCTTCCTTTCATTCTTTTTTTCCTCTTCTCCTAATATCAGTCCAAGACTAACTAGTAGTCATCCAAATCAAGGAACTCCTCCTCCTCTCCTTGGTATGTCCTGGAAATCCTGTCCTAGTCCTCTGGCACCTTCCTTCCTACAGTCTCAGGGTGCGAAACCCTCCATGCATGGTAAAGAGCTTTCTTGTCTTACCATCAGTGGCTTCCACCTCTTCCTTTGGCCAGCTTATTATCCCAGCAGGCTATCTGACTACTGGTGTAGGTGTTAATTGCCCGGATCTTGTTCTTCCCATTCAGCTGACTCTTCAGGACGTCCCTTACTCTCTGCAGGTACTTGGAGGTTGCAGCTTTCCTACTGACCTTTTTATGGTTCCCATTTGCCTGTGTAATTCCAAAGTATTTGTAGCAATCCTTAATGCCTTCTGGTAGTTCAATTCCCTCATTTCTGACTACCTTGCCTCTCTTTGTTACCATCCGACTACACTTTTCTAAATATGTCACAGTTGTCCTCTGACCTCACTGTTACATTCCACATCTCCCTTTCGCTCAAGTTGACCGCAAAGTCTTTAACAAAGGTATTGTCAAGAGAAAGTGAATGAGCTGCATGGTTAATTAAAAATATACTGTAAAATATTATATAATAGGCTCAGGTTATTCATGTTCTTTTATTTACAAATAAATACCTATCAAAGTTGTCACAGCCTGGCTCAAATGAAGGACAAGCCTAGAGGGGGCCGCACATACAGTAAACACAGATAAATAAAAGGTTTATTTAAAAGAACAGACATATCCCAAAAAATATGTCAATTTATAGTGTGTACAATGTCTGAATGTGTGGTACAAAGTAAACAAAAGAACCAAAATCCCAAGGTGAGCCCCTCCAGACTGATGCTGGCAGTTTAAGTACCAGAGGCCAATCAGCCAGCACAGCTGCAACCCGTTTCCCTCACGACCTCTCCAATGAGGAAGCAGCCCAGAACTGACAGGGTGCCACACACCCCTTATACCCACTCAGCCACCTTGGCACAACAAGAGGAGTATCTGACCCAACATAAACATCTAAATATTGGCGTGCCCAAATTAGTGTGAGAGTTTCTTTTATCGATTACAGAAAACTACAGCTGGTAAGGTTTGAACTTCTGTGAAAAATAACTGGTTTTAAAACACCACTATCATCTGCCTGTCATAAGACGGCACCAGCATCAATGTTACTTGTGTCAACTTGCAACTGGTACCTGAGGAGCAACAAGCCAACTGGCACTGGGATGACCAGACATACTTTACCTCAGCCTTGAGCAAGCTTATCAAAGGTGCTACTACTGAGGTCCTCCACTGATCATGTATAGCAGTCAAACGACAGTGTGTCCAAATACAAGGTAGGATTAAATCCCATGCTTTTGTTTGGTCTGCATCTGGTCAGCTTGGAGCTCAGTACAATAAGCATCGACCGATGACTTTAAGTGCTGATTGTAGTGTTCCAGTGTACCCTGACTTTCAGAGTGCTACACTGATGACTTGTTATGTTAAACATGAAGTTGTGGAGCACCTGTGTAGATAATCTAGATGTGAAGTTAAAGCCTTGATCACTCTGAATTACTTTGGCAATCCCAAACACAGAAATCGACTGACTAAGAGCTTTAACAACCAATTTAGCAGAAATGGACCATAATGGATAAGCAGCTGGCTATCTGGTTGCTTGACACATTACACTAAACCAGACTTTGAAGGAGGCAAAGGACCAACACAGTCTATGATCAAATGACTGATAACTGGGATGGGCTGCAAAGGAGCAGGTTTTCCTGTTAAATGACACATATGTAGGTCTTAATGTAGGGAGAAATATTAAATTTCAACCGTGGCCAGAAAAACTGCTGAAGGTACTGAGTGTCTCTTTTCATTCACCTTCTTTTTCTAACCCGCTGTTTATACCCCAATCTGCATTTGATCACTAGTTACTATTAATATCTGTCTCTCTTGCACAGCATGTCTCTGGTCCTGTCTCTCCCGTCAGCCCCAATTGGTCAAGGCAGACGACTGCCCCTCTCTGAGCCTGGTGCTGTAGGTTTCTTCCTGTTAAAAGGGAGTTTTTCCTTCCCACTGTCACCAAGGGCTTGCTCATAGGGGGTTGTTGTCACATCAAAGTTAGAAGGCCAGCCACATTTTAATTAAGAGCAAAATGAATGATTACAACTTTGCAGTTGTTTAACCAAACCTAAAAAGGGTGGAAAGAGTGCAGTTACATGTGAGTTTTTTGCTAGTTTTTCTGTAATTACATGTTAGTTAATAAAGAATCAGCTTACACTTCATCCTTTGTAAGAGATATTGCTATAAAGTAGGTTAACCTCTTAGCTACATGTAGATGTTGTTAGTATTGTTCACTTTCACCTCTGTATTGAAGTCAGTTTTTGCTATTTGCACCAGTAAATGTCATTAACTGAAGGATTGAGTTTTGACTAAAGTCACCCAAGGATGGGTTGCATCTGCTGTTGTCAGCATTAAGGTTCAATATACATTTAGTGAAAAATGCAGACTTATCGCACTGAAATTATGGATACTACAAATATATCTTGTTTATATCAAAACTGTTATTTATTAACTGGTTATCTTTTAATGATAAGTGAGATATTTACACAGGACGGGAAAAAAAGCTGCCTTGCTATGTCCTTCACAACCTACAACTAGTACTTTGAGCTGCTCCCTTATTTTCCAGGAGTTGCCACAGCAGATTAAACCACATGTTGATTTTGTGCCGCATGCCCTTCGTGACACAACCCGCCCATTTAACCGATGCTTGGGACTGGCGCTGGGAGTGCACTAGCTTGCGACCTATGAGACTAGGTTTGTGTCTCCTCCTGGTCTTGAACCAGTGATTTTTCCACCTATGAGGCAAATACATTAACCACAACACCACAGAAAGGTCTGGACAAAAGTAACGTTATTAAACTCTGCTTTGTAAGTTAATGTAGCATGAAAACTCATAAGCCAGTGCTGGCTTTAAACTGTTTGAAGTTTGTGTATGGTGTATACATGCATATCTGTGTATAAGGTATTCAAACTGCTGCAAGAATCACCGAAGCCTTTGTTAAACATTTCTGGGTAAAATGAAATTTCATGTTTCCAGATATAATGAAGGATATCAAGCCAACTAATCTAGATAGCTACAAAGTTATTCCCAGATTGATGACAGATGTTATTTGCATGCAATATTACACGTTTTTGTGCCTGACAGCACATAAATGCAACCATAGTAATAATCCAGTAATATGCCATGAATTAGTAGGCACTGATAATAAAGATTTTTCAAATAGTAATTTCATGATATTAGAACATTTCAGCCCAAATGAAACATTTTTATGACAAATTTAAATCAGTATTTACAGGAAACATTTGCAGAATGTCACTTTACTGAGTGTCACTTTTGACCTTTTCACTTTTGTCAAGCCACAGTAAAGCGTCATCACTTGTGATTTCTTTGGCTATTCTTTTGCTTATAGCTGATTGCTATTTCTTCATACTTACAGTGGGAGATACAGTAGAGGATTTGGGGTAGCCTCTGACACATGCTGATCCTCTTTATTAAGTATATCTGCGCCCGAAGTCCCCTTTTAATGACCAGAAGAGTTGAATGTTACCTGATGTTTGCAGTTAATATTTGGGATGTGTTTCCTTGTTGGCAAGAAAAGGAGATGAAAGCCCACTCTGAGCAAACATTCTATCCCAGTGAAGCTGAAGGTGACCAGGCCCAGCACAGAAATCTGAGCCCATGTTGTCTTCTAAACACAGACATTAAATGTGATTAAGATGCAGGTGAGATAATGACACAGTTCAACTAGTTTACTTACATATCGAGCCACTGTATTCACTATCAATATTATGGGTGAGACCGGAACACGTTGCTCTGTTGGATTTGTGCTTCGAGAGAATTGGAGTGTGCCTACCCATGTGTGTGTGTGCATGCATGTATTAGTCCCACCTATTATCGGGCAGCATGCACACACACACATAAGCACTGAAGGAGCTTTAAAGAGGTGGTGTTTATAAAGTCACGATTTTTTGCCATTCTGGGGTCAGTCACTTGTAACTGCTGTCAGTTTGACCAGTGCCTACAGGAGGTAAGTGTCACATTTTCTGCTACTTCTATGAATGATATTTGTCCAAAAACACAAGTTAAGCTGTTACTTTGAAGCATGAAAATATGGGAATGGAGTGCTTCATGGAAACTGCACACTTACTGCTGGTGTGCAAGAGTCACTGCTGATGCAGTGGAATAGTTTTCACTGATTGGTGCAGGAGGTTCTTTTCTCCTGCTGTTTTTAAATAAAACTTCAGTAGTAATAACGTGATCATAACTGTTGAAGAAATTTATCATTCATTGCAGTACAGAATGTGGAGATCTCAGTCATGTTGGGATATCTTCCAAAACTACAGGTCACTTTTTTTATTTAATATAAATCCAGTGAATTAAACATGCACAAATAATATAAGAATGTTTTTTCTCATGTGGATAACGAGCAGTGCTTCATGTCTGGAATTATTTCCATGCCTTACTGTGTGAGTTAGTGTATGTGTGTTTTTGTGCATGACAGTTTCACAGTTTAATGTCAAATAAAACAAATAAAGTACTGACATTTTAATCTCTGAGGCACCTTAAAGAAAATCTAAAAAAACAAAACTTTTTTTTTGCTAGAAAATTTGAAAATCGGTGCAGCAATTTATGTAGATACTGTATGTAGCTTTCTTGTCATTTCTTTAAGAAGTCTCCAGGAATAGTTCTCCAGGCTATTTGAAGGACATTCAAAGCTCTTTTTTGGATGTTGCATTGACGTTTTCTCTCAGGAGGATCCCCGACTGCATCAGTAATTACAATGACATGTCCCCGGACCATGATTGACATTTTGTGTTTTTCTATCCAAGTATGCTTTTATTGCATTGGCAGTGTGTTTGGGATCATTGGCACAGCGGGTCCATGCAATGCCACTTACTGTTGTACCTCTAACCTGACCTCCTTCCATGCAGGCAATGATCATCACAGTTATAAAATTTCACATTTAATTTTCAGTCCAGTTCTTGTGTAATTTGGCATACAGCCTTTTGTCCTTGTTTCTGAGGCTTTGGTGCAAGCTCCATCTCTCAGGTCCTGTGTTAGTTCTTCCTTAAGGACATAACTCTCTGAAGTTGTAATAGTTTTTAAGCCATCCATTTGCATATTTGCCCTCCACTTTTCCAGTTGCCTCAGGTTTTTTTGAGGACACATGCACACCGTGCTGAGATTTGATACGTTTTCAGCTAATAGAGTTTTGGGAATCACATTTTTGGTGCAAAATACTATTTTATTCCTGTCAAACCTTTTTAAATTTAACAAAAGAAATGGGAGCAAATTATATGTTTTTGCAAAAGTCTGTTAGTAACAAAATGCCTAAATTGAAAATGGGTTCATCCCTTGAGTTTTATGCTTGAGTCTTAGGTCAGTGTTAAGTGGTTTAAGAAATTTCTTGTACATACTAAGAATCTACAAAAAACACTTAACATTTCACATATTTGTGCACGCATGCATACACAAGGTTGAGGAGGGGGCACTTTGATTCATTTACTGCAGCCTTATCCTTATCCTACCTTCACAACCAAAATCTTAAACCTAATTGTCACTAAAATGCACTGATTTACATTTTGGCAACTTGCATTTTGTCCCTAAAGGAAAGCAGAGTCCTCATATTGTTACTTGTCTTGCCCCCCACATACTGTGTATTATAAGTATACACATATACATTGTAGACAGTGTCTAGTACAGTAGGTCTAATCTGAATTCCACCCCTTTGATCACTTCTGTTGTGTAAATAAAATTTTGCATCTGTTCCAGCTGGAGTGGCTGGAACCCACTCCGGCCACTCCCATTACACAGTGTCAGGTAAGGGTCACACAATATATGTGATTATAGACACACACACACACACATAGACTGCCTATCCACTCCAGACACTCGACATGTATTTATAGTCCAAACGCGAGTGAGCAGCCAATCCTGTACACACACAGGAAACTAATAGTGACCTAGAGCTCTGGAGCCTGGTGGCTGTTGAGGCAAGAAAACCGTGTTTACCTTTTAGACACAAAGTGTCACCTGGACATCACCTTCCCACACATTCATGATCCCTGTCCTGGGGGTTGGAGTTAAGAATGTATAGACTACAGACCAAAGATTAAATCAGAGAGCTTCTCTTGCAATATTAAAACTAAATATATAAGGCCACAAGCTGTAAACCCTTTTTTTGATTATACTCACCTGAGTGATATCTTAAGACTAAGTAAATATCATTTCAATAGCTTATCAGATAAAAAGCTCATGCCTTCAGCACTGCCCCATTAAAAATCACACTGTATTTTAAGAGCAAGCTTGTCCTGAAGATATATCACATTAATTTTACTTTATGAATTGAATATCACTATAAATCCAAGAGCAAAGTTTCTGAATCTAGGCCGAAGAGCAATCCATCCATCCATTCTTCCAATTATCCGGGGCTGGGTCGTGGGGGCAGCAGCCTAAGTAGAAAAGCCTCTCCCCAGCCACCTCCACAGACTCCTCCAAGGGGAAACCCAAGGTGTTCCCAGGCCCACAGAGATATATAATCTCTCCAGCATGTCCTGGGTATGCCCTGGGATTTCCTCCCAGTAGGACATGCCTGGAACACCTCAACCAAGAGGCGCACAGGAGGCATTGCCCAAACCGTCTCAACTGGCTCCTTTCGATGTGAAGAAGCAGCACCTTTGAGCACCATTGAGCCCTTCCTGAATGGCTGCACTACTCACCCTATCTCTAAGGGAGAGTTCAGCCACCCTTCAGAGGCAGCTCATTTCTGTCGTTTATATTCGCAATCTCATTCTTTCAGTCACTACCCAAAGCTCATGACCATAGGTGAGAGTAGACTGACCAGTAAATCGACATCTTCGCTTTCACACTCAGCTCCCACAGACCAGTGTAGCGTATGCATCACTGTAGATGCTGCTCCGATTGGTGTGTCAATCTACCATTCTCTTCTCCCATCTTTTGTGAACCCTGAGATACTTAAACTCCTCCACCTGGGACAGCAACTTGTCCCTGAGCTGGAGTGGGCACTCATGGCCTCAGACAGAGAGGTGCTAATTCTCATGCCAGCTGCTTCACACTCGGTTGCAAACCGTTCCACTGCGAGCTGGAGGCCACCTGATGAAGCCAACAGGATCACATCATCTGCAAAGAGGAGAGACGAGACTCTGAGGCCACCAAGGCAGAAGCCTTCCGCCACTGGCTATTCCTTGAAATTCTATCCATAAAAATTATGAACAGAATTGGTGATAAAAGGCAGCCCCGGCAAAGTCCAACACCCACAGGAAACAAGTCCAATTTATTGCCAGCAATACAAACCAAACTCTTGCTGCAGTTGTACAGGGACTGAATGGCCCACAACAATGGGCCAGACACCCCAGCAGCAAACTCCTACGCACACTCAAATATCCTTAAAAGGATAAAGAGCTGGTCCAGCGTTCCACGACCAGGAGGAAAACCGTATTGTTCCTCGTTAGTCTGACATTCGACTGACGAACAAACTGTCCTTTCCAGCACCCTGGTGCAGATCTTACCAGGAACTCCTCCCACACCCTAGATTTTGCTTTGGCCACCGCGTTGTGCTTGGGCTGCCAGTACCTGTCAAAAAATGTATTTAAATTTATGCACTCAATAAATAACATTATAATTTTTTTTCTTATAAAAAAGCTTTTGAAAGATTTCTAAAATGTTTGCGTTTTTATGGTCTAATAAATATACTAATAAAAAACTGCTAGAAAAATAATCTGCTACATTTGTAGGCTACTAAAGAGGTAAGAGATTAGTGCAACCACAGTTGTGGAGTTGCAGGCCTGCACCACATGCTCACACGCTGTGCTTGAGGGAGGTGCGTGCAGCTCTAAGTCATCTACCTGCCCTGTCCAAAATTCACTTGTTGCCTTACAAACACAAAGTATGCTTGCACCTGTGTCCTGCGCTCATGTCAGCGAGCGCGTGTTTCTGTGTGCCTTCAGAGGTGGGTGAAGTAGAAGGATATAATGAAGGACGAGAAGCAGCAGGGCTACTGGCAGGAGAAGGGTCGATGGGCAGGCTATGAGGAGACCTTCGACCCTCAAGCACAGGTGTGGGCACCCTCGCACATCTCCTGCCTCACCTTCAGGAGCCTCATCCAGCTCAGACGCACCATGAGCCAAGGTCAGTGAGGAAAACAGATAAGAACACAAGCGTTATTTTAAATGGTGGAAAGTTTACTGATGTGCTGTGCTTGTATGGGACTTTAAGGTACTTACATTCTACTTGTGTAAAACCAAACCCATGCTACGTTGTACTTTTACTCCATTATAGTATCTTCAAAGGAAAATACTGTAGTATATACTTATTTTCCAGTTTACTAATTACTTTGAAGATTATTGCAAACTATAATTAAGAAATAAGCTGTTGTGCACGAGGATCTGAAGTATGCAAACTTAGCCAGCCCGATGCATGAAACCTTATTTAAATAATGATCATCACATCGTGAACATACTTTCTCAAATTTTGTTTTCCAAGGAGTAACCATTTTCAACTGCGAGGAGAAGTCCCTGGTCACCATCGCAGAGAAGATGGTTGGTGAGATGGTTAACAAGAAGGCGATCAGGTCAGGAGATCGAGAAGGAGTGCTGAACTCTCTGCTCCAAAACCGCAGGTGAGACACCACCCAGTGTTGACTCATATACAAATGACCTGCATTTAGACCGTCAGCTGGCTATTATCCAGAACGCCTAGTAAAAAGGCAAAGACAGCTCAGAGCGGCTGGACGGAATATGTAGCTATTGTGATGTCCGAACTATAATTATGTATCATCACCTCTGACCACTCCTGTCTGTTCAGGTCTTTATTAAAGAACAAACAATGGACATTGTAGTAACTGTTTTGCTTTGTGTTGCCTTTAGTGACCCTATAAAAAAATCTCTTTAAAGCCTTTAAAGGTATAGTCTGACATTTGTTGCTGAGAGTTAGATTAAAAAAGAAAGAGTCAGCGTAGATGACAAAACCAGTATAAAAGACCCTCTGTTTGGAGAGACCACGTGCCGGGTAACAAGTTAAGACTCCAGAAAGCTTGTGGTCCCAACCAAAACAGTTCAGCACATTATCCATGTAAAGCTCTGATTTTTTTTTTATTTTATTCTTTTTTTATACCTTCCTTTGTCTTTGTTGTCTGTGTTGCATCTTTGTTTATTATTCGTCTTTTTATTTATTTGCTTGTATATTTTATTACTACTGCTGTACTTGCTCGTGTGCCTATGATGTAAAAAGTGCTACTGGAACTTTCATTTCCCTGATGGAACCCTCCCAAAGGGATCAATAAAGTTTAACCTAATCCAATAAAGTTTAATCTAATCTAATAAAGTTTAATCTAATCAAATCCACAACAAGTATTTTATCAGCATTTATGGATGTTTGTTTCCAACACTAAAAATAAAAAAAATTGCCATCCATAAATCAGCAGAGCTGAGTAGAAATTTAAAGTTATTATCTCAAAATTCAACCTAATGAGTTATTTTCTCTTTTTTTTTTCAAATTATTTTCTAAGATGTTTGAGTTAGTAAATCAGAATTTTGGATTTTGGACTTTTGCAAACTTGCGGATGGCAAAAAAAGTTTTCACACGAGTGTATCAGGGCTTGCTATAATCTAACTGTTCATTTTTACTATTTATCTTCTTATTTTACAGATGTTCTTTAATTTTTCTAAGACGTTTAGTGAATTTAAACTACAGGCTTTTTATATAAATGAAACAATATTACAAAAAGGCTTCAATTAAATAAGAACATTTTGCACTTTCTACTCTCTTGTGTCACCTGTTCGTTGCTTGATTGCCATGCCGGGTGAATATAAGCATGCACTCACTGAACAGAGAACTACCAGTGAATAGTTTGCTGTTCTGCCATCGCAGCCATTCCATGTGTTTTTCTCCTTCCAGCCAAGGATCCGACCCAGAAAGTCAAACACTGACTGACAGGAGTGACCTGGAAAAGTTTTCGGTGAAGGAAAGAGTAAGTTTTTCTGTAATGTAATTTATTCAAGGGCCACAGAGTACAGGTGAAATAATGGCAGCATCTATAAAGATGAAAAGGATTACAGAGACATATGTTTTGGTCCTGACAAAGTCCCACTTAACCATTTTTTTCTTTCTGCCTTCATTTAGACTGATGAATCTGATCACGTTGAGGCCTGCATGGTGCTAGTAGGTAAGCTGCATTTTTCATGTAGGATCTGGAGCAGCGTTTTTGCGTGAACATTTAAATTTTTATAAATATGTTACCGTCGTTTTGGTTTTTTTTTTTTGACCAGGAACCTTGGAATTTCTGGAGAATCCCACAGCTGTTTTTGTGCGTTTGAAGGAAGCAGTAGCACTTGACTCAGCGTTGGAGGCCCCGGAGCCTGTACGCTTTGTCTTTCTTCTGATTGGCCCCAGCAGCAGTGACATGGACTACCATGAGACCGGCCGTGCTATGGCAGCGCTGATGGCTAATAAAGTGAGTTGACTAATAAAGTGAGTGGTGGGCCGACATTATATTAAACCCTATGAATAAAGAATGGGATGGGTTGCAGTTGAGTCCAAGTTCAAGAAGCAATATAAGCAATTCTGAAATTGTTTTTGTTGTTTTGTTTTTAGTAGACCTACAAAATTAAGACAGAATTCTGCAATCATTAGTCTTCATATCAGTTGCTCACTCTGTCGAAGGTGTTCAACCAGGCAGCGCTTCAGGCGAAGAGCGCTCGAGAACTCACAGATGCTATGGCCGACTTCTTGGACTGCAGCATCGTAATCCCGCCAACCGAGATCAAGGATGAAGCGATGCTCAGCTCCATCATCACCTTTCAGAAGAAACTGCTGCAGGACAGATCGCGCGCCTGTGATCTTCAGCGCCGGAACTCCAAAGCTCGCAGTGGTGAGTGCTACCACACCCCAAACTCTACTTACCATTTTGCTTACCTTTTAAAATTTAAACGCAGCTAAACATATTATTTGTCTGAAGGTTTTAATTTGAAAAATCTAGTCGATTCAGCTTCGATTTCACATGCTCCCCAGATTCCATCATTTCTGGAATTCCTCCTGAAGATCCCCTTACTCGCACCGGTCGACCGTTTGGTGGGATGATTCGAGACATAAAGAGGCGTTACCAGTACTACAAGAGTGACATCACTGATGCCCTAAACGCCCAGGTCCTTGCCGCCATCATATTCATCTACTTTGCTGCCCTGTCTCCTGCCATCACCTTTGGAGGACTCCTGGGTTTGTATGACTACGATCACATTTTGTACTTCTGTTGTTGTTTTTGCAGCTTCTGTAAATACCTTTAAACCTTTGCCTGCAGCTTATAAGGTGGACAACATGATGGGTGTTCCAGAGCTCCTCATTTCTACCAGCATTCAGGGAATTATATTCTGCTTTGTTGCTGCTCAGCCCGTCCTAGTTATTGGTTTTTCTGGTCCTTTGTTAGTGTTTGAGGAAGCGTTCTATGGGGTGAGTTTAAAAACTCTACTCTGAATATTTTGCTCCATCATTCATGAATAATACATTTTTATTGTGATCATAGCAAGAATTCAGCTCATTCCTTATTTCCATCATTCAGTTCTGCAAGTCCCAGGACATTGAGTATATTGTTGGGAGAGTTTGGGTCGGAATGTGGCTGGTCATCATTGTGGTGACCATTGTAGCCTTTGAGGGCAGCTTCCTGGTTCGCTTCATTTCTCGATTCACCCAGGAAATCTTCTCCATCCTCATCTCCCTCATCTTCATCTATGAAACTTTTGCCAAACTCGGGAGGGTAAAGCATTTTTATTGATTCCATACACACCAGTCAGCCACAACGTTAAAAACCTTTTGCCAAATGTTGTGCACGTCACTCGCATTCCACCTTGACCACCAGGGGGCGTGAAAACAAGATCTCTGGGGATGTCTTGTGGTGTCTAGCACTAGGAGCTTTGCATTTTAATGAGATATTACAATGTGGTTCAACCGATCTTTTAGTGGTTTAATTTGTTGTGGCTTATAAGCACATAAAACAAATTTAATAATGAAATGTGAAACGTTTCTTGTCTGTGATTAAACTCCCCTGTGCTCTTCTAACTTTTCTTTAGATCTTCAAGGAGCATCCACTGATTCTAAATTATGATCACGTGAACATGAGCGCAGACTATCCCTGGCACCCAAAGGTCGAAGAGATTGTCACGTATGACAACACTACTGGCAACAAATCTGTTACTGTCAACATCATTAACCCACCTTACCCCAACACAGCCCTGCTCTCCATGTGCCTCATGTTTGGCTGTTTCTTTATCGCATACTTCCTGCGTCAGTTCAAGAACGGGACATTTCTTCCTGGAAAGGTGAGTTCACGCTGTGGGTGTTTCACTCCATTTATGTTGTGACTTTTACTTAAATGCAATTAGACTAAAGGGAATCAAATCAAAATAAAATAGCACTTTAGTCATGAATTCACGTTGATGTCTGATATGCATTTAACAGGTCAGGCGCTTGATGGGTGACTTCGGTGTTCCTATTGCCATTTTCCTCATGACTCTCGTGGACTATAACATTCAGGATACATACACCCAGGTTGGCCTGTGATTCTAAGCTGCAAAGCAACACTCAAAAAAACAAAAATACTTTGTTGCCCTCATTAACATGAAGCATTAATAGTAAAATGCAACTAAAATATATGAAATAAAAGGTTTATTCATTTAAACAATCATTAAGGAAAATATGCTTGGTATAAGCTAAATTAATTATAATAAAGTTACTACTTTTTTTTTTTTTACCAGATTTCATTATATTTAACATTTTACATCATCTCTCTCATTGTTTCCTCATGCCTTAGGATGATCTCTTATAATAGCCACTGTAAACAAGAAGAACAATTACACAAAGACACACTTGGGCATCTGAATATTGCTTGAAGATAAACCAAACTGTGTCTCCCTTGAGACTTTAATCTCATTAAAAAGGTTGTGGCTTTCTCTTTACAGAAACTATCCGTTCCCAAAGGTCTGACAGTGTCCAACCCAGAAAAAAGGGGCTGGTTCATCAACCCTTTCGGAGAGCACAAACCCTTCCCTGTGTGGCTGATGTTTGCTTCCTGCATCCCATCCCTGCTTGTCTTTATTCTCATCTTTCTGGAGTCTCAGATCACCACGTGAGTCATTAAATCTCAAGCAGTGCCACTCACTGGCTAATGAACCGCAGAAAATGTGACATTTCCCTTCTTTATGTCTCTGAGCAGTCTGATAGTGAGCAAACCTGAGAGGAAGATGGCCAAAGGCTCCGGATTTCACTTTGACTTGCTGGTTTTAGTTGGCATGGGGGGGCTCGGTGCAATGTTTGGCGTGCCGTGGCTCAGCGCCGCCACAGTGCGATCTGTCACACACGCCAACGCTCTCACTGTCATGAGCAAAGGACCAAAACCTGTGATAGAGAAAGTGATGGAGCAGAGAATAAGTGGCATTGTGGTGGCCTTGCTTGTTGGTAGGTGCTTTCTAATCACCCAGTCTTCACTGCAGCAGCTTGTAAAGTGAATCACGCACACTATCCTTTATCATTTATCGGAATGTATGATTGCACCAAGGTCTGTCAGTTCTCATGGAGCCGATCCTCAAGATGATTCCCATGGCAGCCCTGTTTGGGATCTTCCTCTATATGGGAATCACATCATTAAATGGTATTCAGCTGTGGGATCGCATGCAGCTTCTCCTCATCCCAAAGAAATATCACCCTGATGAACCCTATGCTACCAGAGTAAGCATCTCGTTATTACCCCCTCGGGCACCACAAAACACAAACGTGACCCTCGTGTTAGCACAAGAGGAATGCCATCAGCAGGATGTGAATATATGTTTAACTGATGTCTGTGTGTCTGGGATTCAGGTAAGCACTGGACGAATGCACCTGTACACGGCGATCCAAATTGTGTGTCTTGCAGCTTTGTGGCTCGTGAAGTCCAGTCAAGTATCCTTGGCACTTCCCTTCATTCTCATTCTCACCATCCCCCTGCGCATGTTTATGACCGGGCGTCTCTTCACTCAGCTGGAAATGAAATGTGTAAGCTGAGCATTGTGAAATAGTCAGCTTAGACAGTGTGTGTGATAATATGTCAAACTGCTCTCGTTTATCTGCTTCTGTTTCAGTTGGATGCTGACGACGCCAAAGTGACGTTCGAGGAGGAGCCCGGGAAGGATGTATACTGTGAAACTCAGATGCCGTTGTAGAATTTTTTTTAATGAAAGGATGTTTAGTTTATATGTGGCTTAAATTTTACATCTTAGCACAAAAATGCTTTCAGCATTTAAAAAAAAATTTTTTTGATATAGGCTCTACCTATCTAGCGTTGCTATAGGCAACAGTAATTAATTGTAAACAGCTAGACTGTAAATTTCTGTCACTCAGGTAAATCATTTGCATTACTGAACTTGGAAATATTCTCATTTACATATTTTTACAAAAAAAAAAGAAGAGGATAAATGATGCATGTGCAAATTGTCAAAGAGGCACAGAAAGATGGAAAGCTGAGTGGAAAACTGTAGCTATAAAAGCCATGGATGTATTTTTTTTTCCAAGTAACTGCACAACTGAATGTAGGGAATGAAGAAACACTTAAATTATTTTTTTAAAAGATAAACTTTATATAAAATATTATGTAATATACGCTGCTCAAAAACATTAAAGGAACGCCTTTTTAATCGCAGTGTTGAATCAAAAATCAACACGTACCATTGCCAGAAGGTTTGCTGTGTCTCCCAGGACATTCTCAGGAGCATGGAGGAGATTCCACAAGACAGGCATTAACTCTTAGAGAGCTGGTCAGGGCCATGGGTCTTTAACCCATCAGCAGGACTGGTCTCTGCTCCTTTGTGCAAGGAGGTGATCCCCCACTGTACCCTCTGCCATCTCCTAGAATGCCAACATTGTCAGGCATGCTTTTTGAAAGTTTTCCTTTAATATTTTTGAGCAGTATATAATAATGTATTGATGAATGATGTGTATATACTATGCTGGAATGCTAGAGAGGCTATCACTGGAAAGCAACAGGACAATACCAGAGTGTGTCAACACAAGGAGAGATACAATGTCGTGTGTAAATTAATTATATTGTATGTTGTGTTGCTTCCTTCTTGTCTATAAATATAATCTATCTTCCTTAAGAGCCCTTT
This sequence comes from Apistogramma diplotaenia, assembly GCA_015052665.1. NCBI lineage: Eukaryota > Metazoa > Chordata > Actinopteri > Cichliformes > Cichlidae > Apistogramma > Apistogramma diplotaenia. The sequence goes on along the minus strand of VOQJ01016351.1, from coordinate 2,446 downwards.
GTTTTTGTCAGTGTTGTTGCTGTTTTTGGTGGAGACAATTCTCCTCAGATATTCTTACTGATTTCTCATTTTGATATATTTGTATGAATGAACAATTTTAAAATTTAAAAAAACTGCTTCTACAAATTGTGGAACAATTCCAGAATATCCAGAAATGTTCCTCGGGATAGAATTGCAAAATCTTTTAATGTCTCGTCATCTATAATACATAATAATCAAAAGAATTTAAAAAATCTGGAGTAATCTCTGTATGTCAGGGACAAGTATTGGATGCCTGTGATCTTCAAGGCACTCAGGCGGGACTGCATTAAGAATAGACAAAATTCTTTCTTGAAATCACTGCATGAGCTCAGAAACACTTCCAGAAATCACTGTCCCATCCACAAATGTTTAAAGCTCTGTCATGCAAAGAAGAAGCCATGCATGGACGTGATCCAGAAACACCACTGTCTTTTCTGGGCCAAAGGTCATTTAATTGGACTGAAGCAACGTGGAAAACTGTTCTGTACCGTGCCTCTCGCCCTCTGACAGCTGGGATCGGCTCCACCGCGACCCTGAAAAGGATAAGTGGAAGAGAATGGATGGCTTCTTAGATTCTCACTTACGATCTGCACCGGTTGGTGGCAGTAATGCACCGAATTTGTGAAAATCCCCTTGCTGAAACACGAGGCGTAGAAGAAGAAATAGGGCACTTTTGATTGGTTGCTGTCGCGGAAGTTTTCTGCTTTCCAAACATGCGTGTTGTATACTGTAGTGTGTCTCTTTCTGTTTCGTGGCGGTTTTGCTCGATAGCGGCAGTTAATACGTATAACGCTGCTACACAGAATCACGCCGTTTGGTTCTAACCTCTGGACAGCTTGTGAGCAGCTGTTACATCCAAAACCTGCTGAATGAACCGCGCTGTGTTTGAAAAATGAGTCACGCTCACAAGGAGGCGAAGGAAGCTGGTGGGTACATGCAGCTATTTTTTGCAACTTGTGATAAACTCATAATTAAAGTGTCTTTGCGAGGGTATTAAGTTGCGGATAGCAGTTTTATTTAATGTGCTTTCTGTGCAGGTACAGAATGGAACAAGGCAAACGTAAAGAAGCTTCTAGCTGCAATGAAAGCCAGCATCCCTGAAAGTAAGAGCGTGATCGCTTATAACCAGGGAATGAAAACTCTAGACTGGCAGAAAGTGGCTTTTCCTCCTTTTTCTCCTAAGGAATGCGAGAAAAAGTGGAGAGAGATGTTTCTGAAGGTGAGCACTTTGTAACGCAGCTCTTTTAGCAGCTCCGTTTCAGTGTTGTTCCTAAATATTTTTTAGCAGATGTTCAAATATTCAGTTATACTGGTCTTAAAAACAAACGAACAGTGAACTTTAACATTGCCTGTTTCAGTCCTAGAGCCAGACTGATTCTGGCTTAGTGGAGCTGATACATCCAATACACTGACTTCGGAGTAGGGGTGGGCGGATCGATACTTATATCGATAGTATCGATACCAGGTGAGGATCGACCTGGTATCGATACTATCGATACCCCTACTTTGGAGATCTCATAGCATGATATCTATACTGATATTGATATGACTGGGTAATGTGTTAGGAATGAAAGTATGCCACATACTTTGATGGAAATAAAAATGATCTGAATTCAAAGACACATGAAAATCAAAGTGAAAAAATGATGCAGTTTGTTTTGCTGAAATTCCATTGCAGCAACTCAGAATGGTACTCAGTAGTTCGTAGATCTGGACCAGGACACTATTGAACTCCTGGCACATGAAACTGGGCATTGTCGTGCACCAGGAGGGACCCAGTGCCCCAGCTTAGGGTCTGACCTTGGGTCCAAGGATTTTATTCAGATACCCAAAGGCAGTCAGGGTGCTGTTAGAAGTCTGTGTGTCACTCCATGGATATGCCTCCCCAGACCATCAGTGACTCTCCGAACTGAATGATGTTACATGTATCACATGTGCTCAGAGTAAATCTGCACTCATCTATGAAAAGCACAGGGCACCAGTGCCAATTCTGATATTCTAAGGTAAATGCCAACTGCGCAGTGAGCACAGAGTCCACTAGAAGGTGTTGGGCCCTCAGGCCACCCGCAGGAATTCTGTTTCTGATTATTTGGTCAGAGACATTCACACCAGTGGCCTGCTGGAGGGCATCATGTAGGGCTCTGGCAGTACTCATCCTGCTCCTCCTTGCACAAAGGAGCAGATATAAGTAGGGATGGTGAGATGAAACTTTGTGAAACACTGAAGCTTTCCATTCAATCAGTGAAGCTTCATGGTGCTCTACTCCGCCATCAAGTGGACAGTAGATGTAAAACAGGTAGTGATCATGATCACAGCATATCTTTGATGTGTTAAAATGTAAAAAAAAAAAAAAAAAACTGCTATAAAATGACAAAATGTATTTGAAAGACGATGCACTATAAATATCCTTGTTGTTGCTCAGATG
>VOQJ01016350.1:21977-46215 GCA_015052665.1 Apistogramma diplotaenia | reverse complement strand
CCCAACAGCGTGCAGGATGCTTGGCATTTGCCAGGGAACACCAGGATTGGCAAATTTGCCACTGGCGCCCTGTGCTCTTCATAGATGAAAGCAGGTTCACTTTGAGCACAAGTGACAGACGTGACAGAGCCTGGAGACGCCGTGGAGAGCGATTTGCTGCCTTCAGCATGACTGGTTTGGCAATGGGTCAGTTATGGTGTGGGATGGCATTTCTTTGGAGGGCCGCACAGCCTTCCATGTGCCCGCCAGAGGTAGCATGACTGCCATTAGGTACCGAGATGAGATCCTCATCTTGTGAGACCATATGTTGGCGCGGTTGGCCCTGGGTTCCTCCTAATGCAGGACAATGCTAGACCTCATGTGGCTGGAGTGTGTCAGCAGTTCCTTCAAGATGAAGGCATTGAAGCTATGGACTGGCCCGCCTGTTCCCCAGACCTGAATCCGATCGAGGACATCTGGGACATCATGTCTTGCTCCATCCACCAACGTCACGTTGCACCACAGACTGTCCAGGAGTTGGCGGATGCTTTAGTCCAGGTCTGGGAGGAGATCCCTCAGGTTACCATCTGCCACCTCCTCAGGAGCATGCCCAGGCATTGCATGGAGGCCACACACAACACTGAGCCTCATTTTGACTTATTTTAGGACATTACATCAAAGTTGGATCAGCCTGTAGTGTGTTTTTCCACTTTAATTTTGTATGTGACGCCAAATCCAGGCTTCCATTGGTTGATAAATTTGATTTCCATTGATGATTTTTGTCTGATTTTGTTGTCAGCACATTCAACTTTGTACAGAACAAAGTTTTCAAGGTGAATATTTCATTCATTCAGATTTGGGATGTGTTATTTGAGTGTTCTCTTTATTTATTTTTTTGAGCAAAAAAAAAAAAATCTTTACAGCCAATCAAGAGGAGCAGCCAATCAAAAAAATATGGGCTTTTAGAAAGGTAGCTTATTTCAGATTGTGAATGAACTGAGAAGCTGCAAAAAATGCTGGCGGTATCTTTTGTCCTGTCTCTCTCCCTTCAGCCCCAAATGGACACAGTACATGACTTCCCCTCCTTGAGCCTGGTTCTGCTGGAGTTCTTCCTGTCAATAGGGGGTTTTTGTTTCCCACTGTCACCAAGTGCTTGCTCATGGGAGGTTATTTTGACTTTTGAGTTTTCTCTGTAATTATTGTAGGGTCTTTACCTTTCAATATAAAGTGCCTTGAGGTGGCATTTTGTTGTGATTTGGCAAAATCATATAAGTATATATAACGGCATATAAGTAAAATTGAATTAAAATGGAAGAAAATAAAAATGGATTATTTTGAACTGGGAATTGTGCAAGGCTCTAGTAGAGTTCAAGAATAAACTCTAGTGGCATGATGGTAGAGTGGTTTGTATGTTAGGTTAATTGGATATGAGGTAGATAATGTTCATGTGTATAGTATGTAGCATAAAGTGCTGTATGAATATGTGGTTAATATGCAACTTGAGTGTTAAATAAGAATAGAAAAGCACTATAAAATGTGAATGCATAAAAACATGGAGCTTGAAATGAGCATTACAAGTCAACTTTCAGGACATAAAGTAATCTGTGCTGAAATGGAGTGCTGACGTGGGCTGCTTTGTTCATTAGGAGGTAATGATAGCGAGAGCCGACCACATTCCTGTTGCTGCCTGCCAGGCTGCAGTGGGCTAAAGAACAACATGTTTGGATGATGCAACAATCAGGAACTGAATCTGAGACATTTTTACGAGTGTCCTTCCGTCCATTGCCACATCTGAGTGTGTAATACAGCTGTATTGTGTAGTGTGGCAGTGTTGACAGATGGCGAGTGGCCTGCTGTTACTCAGGTCCTCTTTTCCATAAAAAGACAGTTCTATTTGGGTGCACATGTTCCGCTGCCGGAGACTCTGAGGAAAAGCTAATTTGGTTTCAGTCCAGTGACGGTAGATGGTGGGTTTGTTGTCACGTATTTTGTTCACAGTACATACAACAAAGTCCCGAACACTGTCATAAACTAGAAAAAGAGGTGACATTTATTTAGTCATAAATGAGTATTTCTTTATTCATATTTTTATAATAATGGCAAATAATCACAGCGACAGACCTTCTGATGTGACCTTCTGTTCAGGAAATCAAAACCGGCTTTTATTTTAGATTCTTCAAAAACATGACCCTTTGCACACTGTTGGCATTTTCTCAGCCAGTTTCTTGGTTAATCTGTTCTAGCTGTTCCAATAGCTGAGAAGGAGTTGGTGCAATATGCCAACCACCTCCAGGGGTGCTGTTATGAATTAGACAAATTTTTTTAGAACACGTTTTGTTAAATTAGCTTTATTCAAAATACTTTACATTTAATAAAGAATTTAGCACATTGACTTCATGTTTACTGTGCCTTTATGTAGCATAGATATTATTATTATTATTATTGTTATTAAACTTGTCTCCGTGCCCATGAAACATCCATGTCCTCGGGTACATCCAAATCTTTTACTTTTACTGTATATTTATTCTTAACTTTGGGGTTTGCTGAAAATTAAACTTGAAAATTTGATTAAAATTCCTGCAATTTTGACCATTACCAGATCATTGCCTATTCAGATATCCGAGGAAGCAGTTACACTTTGCATTAGGTACACCACTTTAGTTGCTTGTTAATGCAGATATGTAATTAGCCACTGGCAATCTGCTCACTGCATTTAGTTCAAACCAAGCATCAGAATTTGGAGGAAAGATAATTTGAGAGACTGTGAACATTGCATGGTTTCCGAAGCTGCTGATTTACTGGAATTTTTTGCACACAACCATATCTAGAATTTACAGAGAATGGTCCAAAAAAGAGGAAATTTTATATGCAGTTCTCAAGATGAAACTTCTTTGTTGATACCAGTCAACAGAGAAGAGTAACTCAAATAACCAGTTGTTATAACCAAAATGTGCAAAAGAGCATATCTGAACACATACTCGTCTCAGCAAAGAACAGGAAATTGAGGCTACAACCTTCACTGACAACAGAAGATTGGAAAAACTTTACCTGGTCTGATGAGTCTTGATTTCTGCTGCATGGTGTAATAGTGTGTGGGATGTTTTCTTGGAACATTTTGGGCCCCTCAGTACCAAATTGAGTATTGTTTAAATGCCACAGCCTACCTGAGTATTGTTGCTGACCATGTCCATTCTTTTATGACCACAGTGTGTCCATCTACTGAAGGCTGCTTCCAGTAGAATAATTCCCAAAATAGAAAGACTCAGATCATTAGCAGACCTCAATCCAATACAACACCTTTGGGATGTGGTGGAACGGGAGATTCACATCATGGATATGCAGCCAATAAATCTGCACCAACTGTGATGCTATCATGTCAATATGGACCAAAATCTCTGAGGTATTTTTCCAGCACCTTGTTGAATGTATCTGAAGAAGAATGAAGGCAACAAGTAGTCCAACCTGGTACTAGCAAGGTATACCTAATGAAATGGCTGGTAACTGTACATATGCAATACCATGGCCCTGAAATCAAACAGCTAAATGCATTTCAGCCATCACAGATTTCAGTATTTACATCTATGATTTAGTTATTGTGTGTCATAATAAAAATAGCTTGTATAAAAATCTTAAAATCAATAATTCCAGATATCTAGTCTCATAACGGAGTATCAGTATTATAGCTGAAACTAAGAAATCCCACCAGCTGTCTCCAACACAAGGGGAAGAAAAGGCTCATATTTCAAAGCGCTCTTTTAAATTAGCACATTATTCGAGGTAATTTGCACAGGACACAGGATGATTGGATGATGACACTAGAGAGCAAATATGTTGCATAATGGCTGTGGATGAGCTTAATCCAATCGATGAGCCTCTTACTGAAACCAGACCGTTGCACTCTTGTGAAAAAGAACTGCCATTCCAGCGCGCCAAATGCTTTTTCAGCATGAAATGGCTGGCAGCCATTGGAGAACGGCACTGAGTGGCCTATATAATGCCAGCTAAGGAGGGAATATTATCAGGGGAGACCTGAGAACAGATAAAAACAACTTGTTCTGGATTGACCCGTCTACCAAAATTTTGCTCTTGGCTGAAATCTTAGATAAGCTAATACCATCACATAGATCCGGTTTTTACAGTATGTGTTTGCGTAGCTTTGGGGTGGCAGGTCTTTTTGTCGTGTTTTCACATGACACTCGTATGTGAAAGCATTTCTAAGCATTTCTGGGTAACAAATTTATTGATAAATATTAATAGCAGCAACAGTTTCTGGCTCTTGTTTATTAAATATTTATTTCACATATTGCTTACCATATGCTGTTTAATCGTAAAGGAACTGACACTCATTTTTTAAAATTACAATATAAAGACTTCTGACAAATGCCTTGCAGTTTTTAATTCTTCAAACCATAAGTGACTAACACGCATTTAAAAAAAAATCCTGTAATGCTCCTGTTTTTTAAATTCACTGCATGCATTTAAGTTCACTGCAATGCATTTTACAGGTTTGTTGGGGAAACAGCAGATTGAATTGTAATCTTGCCACTCATGCTCACACATGCAGGCAATTTCACCCAGTGTGCATGCTCACACATGCAGGTAATTTCACCTAGTCGCACAATACAATACTTAGAAAAGAGAAACACCTAGGAGACATAGAATGTTAATGGACAGAAACCCAGCTGAGAAATTAAAAAAATAGAAGAAAAAAAACTAGTGTGGTGGTCAGTCAGTGGTATCAATTTCGACATCCTCCGGGAACTGCTTACGTACTTTTGCCAAATGAGGCCGGGCATTGTCATGCACCAGAAGGAACTCCGGACTCCACAGCACCAGCCCAGAGTCTAAGGATTTAATCCCATTACATAGTGGCAGTCAGGGTACCACTGGCTAGTCTGTGGAGGTCTGTGTGTCCCTCTGTGGATATACTTTCCCAGACCATCACTGACCCACCACCAAACCGGTCATGCTAAAAGATGCTACAGGCAGCACTTGCTCTCACTTGTGAAAAGCACAGCATGCCATTGGTGGATTCTATGGCAAATGCCAGTCAGGTTCCATGGGGTCAGTGAGCACAGGGCCCACTAGAGGATGTCGAGCCCTCGGGCCACATTCGTGAAGTCTGTCTCCTGGAATCTCCTTCATGCTCTTGAGACAGTGTTGGGAGACACAGCAAATCTTCTTTCAACTGCACATATTGATGTGAAATCCTGGAGGAGCTACCAGTAGTGACACTGACCGTAGCCAAATGCAAAACTAGTGAATAAACTGCAAAGATCAGGAAGGAAAACATGTCAGTGGCCTCCACCTGTAAAATCCTTCCTGCTTTGAGGGTTCTCTCATTGTTGGCCCTCTAGTGCACTTTATAATTTCATTGACATCAAATAAGCTGAAACAACCCCCTTTGCTATATGACCGACCAGACAAATATCCCAGAAATTGTAGGGATTTGATACTACAGTATACTCTGAATAAAAAGTATTCCTTTCATTTTTTTTAAGCAGTGCTTAAAGTTCAGTCAGATAAGCAGTGTTTCACTTTGGTTTGGCAACATAAGTTGAAGTAATAAGCAGATGAATGGCTCTGCAAAATGAGTGGCTCACAGACTCGTTTCTTTAAAATGCATTTTCTTTAAGGTGCTTTTTGTCAAGGTGTAGAGTTATTGTGCCTCTCCCATTCGAGTTCTGCTGGATGTCCTTGTTCTTTAGTGTGGATGGGGCTCAAAAGGCCGGCGTCGTGCTCACTTCTTCCTGCACCTGGAAGGGAGGGGGGCTGCAGTGTGGAGCTACTGTAGTCCCTCCCTTGTACATTGTGTAGAGTGTTTGAAGCTTCTCCTCTTCTCAGCCTCCTCAACCTCCAGCTCTTGTCGACTAAACGCCCACGCCACCCACAGCCTGCTCAAACTCTGCACCTCGTCTCCATGGATATGCAGGCCTACTGTCAAAAATAAAACCACTTAACCCTCTCTCTGCCGCTGTGCAGAGAGAAGAGCGCACTCCCCAGCTTCTCTCTAGTGAGTCGTGATTAAGTGAAAAGATGAAACAAGAGTAATTACCACCAAGCTTGATGAGAATCATCTTATCGCCGGATAGTCACATTGTTATGCAAATCGGGCAGGCTAGCAATTAAATAATTAAATTCATTAATTAAAATCATTTCTCTTAACAGGATGAAGATGGCAGGATTCTGTCAGCGGCAGCACACATGAATCATGCGCGCTTTTGTGTGATTCATTTATAATTTGCGGCGTAAAAAAATTGCAAATATTTAACATTCACGGGCCAGCTGTTTGACATTAATCAGTTCAAACACACAGTCTTCACATCAGCTTCCTGCTCCCTTTTTTTTTTTTTAATCTGTCTGTGGGAGTGTGGGCAGTACTTTGAGACAGTTGAGTGGGAGGTCAAAGAGCAGCAGGTCAGCAGAGTTCACTACACAGTTACTTTCTCAAGGAAAGGTCATTTACAGCTTCCTCACACTGGGATCCGGAAAGGAATAATGAAACGCGCCCGGCAACCCTTTCCGTCTTTCTGCTGACTCTTTCTCTGTTTGACATTTTTCTTGAGAAATGTGCAGGACTAGTACACTGAGCTCAGTCTTATCTTTGAGGATGACATAATAGATGCAGTGATGTGCAGCAGATTATCTAAGGTGAACAGATCCCAGCAAGCTAAATGTGGGGGAGGGAGCCTGTTTGCACACAGATAGGTGTTAAAGTTAGTTTTCGTGGTCTTGTGCTTTTCTACACTGTTCTGCATGCTTCTTTTATGTTGCACTAACTATGAAAAAGTTTAAAGTGTGATCACGATACTGATATCTAATGAGGGAAGATCTGACAGTTTAATAAACAACATTATGCTAGAGCTGTCTCTGAACTGATTACAGTGATAATACGCAAGTTTCTCATCTTTTTCTCTGTCTTTCATCACCGTGCTCTTAAGAACAAACTTGGAGGCACTGCAGAAAAAACTAGAGGAGCTCGAGTTGGACGAGCAGCAGCGGAAACGCTTGGAGGCCTTTCTGACACAGAAGCAGAAGGTGGGAGAGCTGAAGGACGATGACTTTGAGAAGATCTGTGAGCTCGGTGCCGGCAACGGAGGGGTTGTCTTTAAGGTCTCCCACCGTCCCTCGGGTCTGATTATGGCAAGGAAGGTAAGCCGCAGCACAGCTGGCTGAAGATGCTCTGAAAACTCCTGCATGTGCGACAGGCGTCGTCACAGTTCTCAGAGATGTTCCAGTATTTGTGCACAGTCTCATATGCGGAGACAGCAGCCCATCTGAAACCCCAACGGCTGCTGTGAGATACACCTCCCCTGACTGAACTAAGATGCGCCTCAATATTTTTTTTCCTTAATGATCATTTTTGATCATAAAGAATATTCTTGTGTGTGCACGTATTGTCTAGCATTTATCTTCTCTGTGTTATGGGAGCGTAATTAAAAACCTGAGCCCTGCTGTGTTCCAGCTGATCCACCTTGAGATTAAACCAGCCATCAGGAACCAGATCATTAGGGAGCTGCAGGTGCTACACGAGTGCAACTCCCCGTATATCGTGGGCTTCTACGGGGCTTTTTACAGCGACGGAGAAATCAGCATCTGCATGGAGCATATGGTACAGCTCATTAATGTTATGCCTGCCAGTGCTTTTCCCATAGTGTTTTCCTTTTAGAGGCTGTACTGAAAGTGCCCTGTATCTCTTGTCTTCCGTTTACGGCCTTGTTAGTAAGGCAACAAGCTCATTTTGATTAAATGTGTTGTTTTTCACCAATTTTATTTTGAATGCTTTCCATGTGTTCCCTTCTGTTGTTTATAGGATGGTGGCTCCTTGGACCAGTCACTGAAGAAAGCAGGCAAGATCCCAGAGCAGATCCTTGGCAAAGTCAGCATTGCTGTGGGTAGTTTTAACACCCTTCCCACTTATATCATGCTGTGGCCGTCACACTATAGAGCTATATTTCTTAATCTTAAGAATATTTATTTTTGCGTTACTAAATGGTCTGTAGCTTTTACTGTGCTGTTGTGCAATATTTGTCTTTGCAGGTCATTAAAGGTCTTTCCTACCTGAGGGAGAAGCACAAGATCATGCACAGAGGTTGCTATTTCATTTACTAAAATCTCAAAAGTAAAATTTATGCTCTTCATCGGACATATAAATATATTCCTTAGTTAAGCTTTACTTAAAGAGAACTTGCTTTTTCTGTCATATTGTTTCACACTGGGTTTTAAAGCTTTTTTTACAGCAGTATAGTGATGACATAAGTTAAAGCTTTGCTATACAGATGAAACTGGAGGAAACTGAGAAAAATCAGCACCAGCAGCACAGAATGCCTGCAGCGGTTTGTTCTGTGCTGTTGCTGCCTGTTCTACATTTGCCCTCTGTGTTCTCCTAAAAAGCTGCATGTCCCCCTCTCAGATGTCAAGCCTTCTAACATCCTAGTGAATTCCCGTGGTGAGATCAAGCTGTGTGACTTTGGAGTGAGCGGACAGCTCATAGACTCCATGGCCAACTCCTTTGTGGGCACACGCTCTTACATGTCGGTGAGTTAAAATGGATGACTCCGTCTGTTTTGTGCAGTGCTCAGTCTGCACAAGTCTCACATTTACATTTGTCACTTGTCTTGTGTATCTGCAAGTTTATAATATAATTATATTATGTTATAAAATAACAGTAACAGCTACATTACTGATTAAACTTTGTGTGTGTGTGCAGCCTGAGCGTTTACAGGGCACCCACTACTCCGTTCAGTCGGACATCTGGAGTATGGGTCTGTCACTTGTTGAAATGGCCATTGGACGCTTTCCTATTCCACCACCTGATGCTAAAGAGCTTGAACAGATTTTCGGCTTCCCGGTGGAAGGGGAAGCAGCCTCCAGTGAATCCTCCCCAAAGCCGCGGCCCCCCGGGCGACCCGGCAGCTGTAAGTCTGAGAAGGCTCTGGTTCGTGCTGCAACCCTGAAGGGCAGTTTCTGATGTTACAGCAGCTTTATATCATTTCAAAAAGCTCTGATGAAATAGCTAAAATAAGTTACAGCATAGTCATGAAAATAATTAAGACAATGTCATCTACTCTTTAAGAGCCTGGTATTTTGGTTTTATGCTCTTTACAGCATACGGTCCAGACAGCAGACCTCCAATGGCTATTTTTGAGCTTCTTGATTATATTGTCAACGAGGTGAGTTTGCTGGTTTTAGTCACACGCGCTGGGCTACTGTGCACTAATATTTTTGAGAACAGTTTGATGCTATAGTTTGACTAATGCAGTGTACCTCCAAATTTCAGCCTCCACCAAAATTGCCTGCGTTATTCAGTTCTGAATTTCAAGACTTTGTTAATAAGTGGTATGTAAAAAATTGGTTTTTCCTCACTGACACATCTATTGCCACCTAGTGGTGTTTTAGAGTACAAATTCAGATTTCTTTTCCCCCTCTGCAGCTTGATTAAAAACCCTGCAGAGAGAGCAGACTTGAAACAGTTGATGGTAAGGTTTGCACCATTAATATTCTCATTTGCCACTCATCTCTATGCATCTAAAAGCTCTCCCTTTCTTCAGGTGCACCCTTTTATCAAAAACTCTGAAGCAGAGGAGGTTGACTTTGCTGGCTGGCTGTGCACCACCATTGGACTCAGTCAGCCTTTGACACCAACCCATGGTACCACAATGTGAGACCTTGTTCTGCCTACCAAGCCCACATCACAAAGTCTTCAATGGCCAATTATCAGTATATAAAACTGTATGTTTATACTGAGTCAGTGTACAAACCGACACATGCCAAGTGAAATTATGTATTGAACAATTCTTTGGGCTACCTTGCAGGCCTTCCTGAAAAGCCATCTTTTTCTAAAGATTTAATGACAAATGCTGCTCAACCTGTGTGCTTGATATTCCTTTGTAACCCTCAGTCTTCACAGTGCAAACCTTTGCTAGCTTATGTGGAATCAATTAGTCCTGTGAATTAAAAGTTTGAATGACAAGTCTGACTCGTGCATTTGAACCAACTTATTTATTCATCACTGAACTCCAGTCTGTATGTATTGGTTTATGCCTTGGGTTTAGCAGGTTCAGCCTTCTTTCTAGGCCTCTTCTTGGGTTTCAGCATCTTGGCCTTAATCTGTGGAGAGACCAAACAAAGAGTTCCAAGTCACCATCAACAATTGCACTTAAATTTTTACTTTCATCTTTAACTGTTCGGGCTCTCACCGCAGGGTTATGCTTGAGGATGGCATGACGTCTTGCTGTCTTGGCGTAAGGATTCAGTTTGAGCATTATGTTCAAATTCTTCAGAGGATTCTTCTTCAGTATTCTGCGGTTGATCTTCTTGCTGTAATGACAATATAATCCACCCATAAATATGTGAACTTCTGCTAAACTACAACTTTAGTGATAAATGTCACGCATCACTCAGGACTTCCATATAATCAGGGTTCAGAAACACGGACCTGAAGTGGAACATCATCATAGCTGATGAATGAAAAGTCTGTTTAAATTAATTTTTTTCTCAAAGTGCTTACTTGGGTGTGCGAAGTGCTTTCTGGATCTCCTCACTCTTCAGAATCCTGGTCAGGTCTGTGTTGGTCATCTTGTGCATTGGCAGGCTGAAGGAGGAAGAGTCAAGAATTAAATGCATCATGCATGAAGACAAAACAGTCCTATCAGTCTTATGTTGCTCAAACTCAGAACTTCATTTGATATCACAAAGTTCAGAAACACGGACCATGAAGTGGAAGTTCATCACTGTCGTACATAAGCATCATATGAACTTGTACTGTTTATTGCATTGTCCTTAAACTCACTTGTAGTCAACCTTCAGGGAGGCAGATTTACGCCATGTGCCGTACAGCTCATCCAGCTTGCGGAAAGCACTCTCGGTCCAGATGCAGAACCGGCCAACGTGACCACCAGGAGCGAGCCTCAGGAGGTTCAGTTTGTTCACGTTCAGCAGAGTGATGCCTGCAAAATGGACAATAATTCACAGTCATTCAACATCTGGAGGTTGATGAACTCATTACACTGAAGTGACTTAAAAGGTAATTAACTTATTTCACTTCTTTAAGACTATGCTGTAAACAATTATAACAGCAACATACATGCAGACTAGCTATATTACCTAAATCCTAATTTAATGCATGATCATCATTAATTTTCTAACACCATAATTCCAGATTTTATCAGTTAATTTACCTGGGATATTTCTGAAAGCTTTGGTCAAGCCAGCATCCTGGTTGTAGACGATGCATGGCCCTCTGCGCTGGATACGTCTGCGATTCCTCATCTTACCCTTACCAGCACGCATGCGCTGAGAGGCATAGACCTGAGAAAAACAAATGAATAAATGACCCCATGCTAATTTTTAATAAAGGGATATTTAAATAAATATGAATTGACTTCAGGAAAACTGATGAAATCCAGTGTTTCCAGTTTGAGGGTCCAAGTTATTGTACCTTCTTAATGTCATTCCAGGCTTTAAGCTTCTTCAGGAGGAGGACTGCCTCCTTGGTCTTCTTGTAGCCCTCAACTTTGTCTTCAACTACCAATGGGACCTCAGGGATTTCCTCAATGCGGTGTCCTAACAGACAAGATTGACAAAAATCAGGACAAACATGGCAAGAAAAAAAATGAAATGTTGGGACTATTAAGATTACAGCATTAACTAGGCTTGCTCAGACTTAAAAACACATCAATACTCTGTGACAGTTGAGACAGCAGGCAACTGTCACTGTTCACAGGTTCAGACGCAAATTACACCATCATGGCAAGTCAAATGGGCAGAATCACAAGGCTTATGATAATGCTTCATTCTCATAACATCTTTCCTTGTTGCTTTCTACTGATTCATGTCCAGTACATCTTCTTGAGCTTACCTTTGGACAGCACAAGTGCAGGAATGGCAGAGGCAGCCAGGGCAGAGCAGATGGCATAACGCTTCTGGGGTACGTTGATCCTGCGGTGCCAGCGGCGCCAGGTTTTAGTGGGGGCAAACATACGACCACCACGACACATCTAGACCCATCTAAAGTCAAGGACACTTGACCACTGACTTAAGTATCTTAAGTAAAAAAAATATATACATTTTTTTACCTGCTCAGACTCAGTGTTCGTCAGCCATCTGTACCAGCATATGACAGTAGGCATTCTGTCACTGGTCACAGAGTCAGATGCAAATTACACCATCACAGCAAGTCCAGAGCCTTAGTTCGGCTTAGTAAATAAATTACAAAAGGAGAACAACTCTTGCAGTTTACAATTTGAATCAAGAGGATACATTTCCAAAAGCACCCTGGCCAGAGCGGTGAGTACCACCACCTCTCACACGAGGGATACGAGCCACAGCTCTTCCTGTACCCCAGGACTCTGCGCTGGTCTGGTGACCTAAAAAACATAGATACACACAATTAAACACCCAAACCCACGTTACCTTAAACCGCGTTTACTGTATGCTAAATATATTTATGCATTCACCTGCCAGTTCGCTGACTGCGTAAGGCTGGCGGTTGTTCTTGCGCATGTTGGTGTGCACAAAATTCACCACATCAGGACGAATAGGGGCCTTAAACACAGCAGGCATGACTACATTTTTGCCTAAGGATTCTCCTTTCTCGGAATACACCGAGATGAGGGGTCGGGCACAGGCCTGAGAAAGGAAAACACAAAGAATAAAAGATTTTTAAAAGATTAGTACAACAAGAAATCTGCCTCGCTGGCCTCAGCTAACCTCGCTGCAACTACGACGACTTGGCGAACTCGTTTAAACCCAACATTCATTGTTGATAACGGCTGTATTACGAACATGAATAACTAAAGCCACAGAATTAACGACTCACTTGTAGCTGCCATTAAAATAAATAACACCCGCCTTTTGTGAGCTACCTCTGAAAGGACAGTCACACGTGTAACTTCAGGCCGTTCGCCCAAAATGGCTCCTCGTGTTAGCTTTGCTAGCCGGGAGCATTTGCTGCTGCATTAGATCTGAACCGATGCTTCCCAAATCCAGAAAATACACGCTGGTTTGTTAAATACGAATAATAATACAAACACTTGTGTAGTATACCGCGTTAGTCTTAACGTACATGCCAAATCTCACCATTTTCGGTAGTTATTTTTCGGCTCGCCGGGAACCACGCTCCACACGCTATGGCGGCCACAGTAAAAAGGAAGTCGGCGATTCAGCCGAAATGGTTTATGCCTCCGCTTCAAAGCACTACTTCCGGTAACAATATTTTTGCGACAACTTATTTGTTTAACCTCATAAAACAAGAACAGTAAAGGAATCATGAATACTGAACATAATTATTTTGACACGTTTAAATAAATTCTAGCTAAGAAGCAAAACAATTTTAAAGTGGGTCACGCGCCTGGGACTATTTTTTACACTATGCGCAGGATAAACGGAAAGACCGAACTATTTCCTTTCCTCGTTTTTTTAACAAATATTTTTGGGTTTGTTGACATTTAATTTGTTTTCATATTTAAAATATTGCTGATAGATTTTCAATTTATTTTATACTTAATTAATTAATTAAATTAATTATTTTCAAGTTATAAACCGGGGACGTGTGATGACCTATGACCCCACGTCGTCACACTTTGCTTTTCGAGCGCGGGACTGTCAAAATATCAACAACAGATTTGTTAAACTCTTTCAGCCACTTTTGAATATTTTGGCTACATCCTGCGATCGCAATGTGCTCAAAGGTTATATCCAGAGCGAAGGAGTTTTTCAGTATTCTTCGGTGAGTTTTGGACGCACGGCGAAACAAACAAAAAGTTAACCTTAAAGATGATGCTAGAAAATGATGTTTTGATTGCTTCAGTTACTACTTATGTACTCATTTCTGGCCTGTTGGTTCCAGATCCCTTCAGGATGCGGAAAGCAGTGATCCATATACATATGAGGTAAATTATTTCGTCCTAAAGTAAGCTGTTCTGGGTTTGTGCATCTGTCGCTGCTGCAGTAATGATGTTTATATCTTTTGGGCATCAGGAGGATGTCCACATAGTGAAGATGAATGGAGGCAGAATTCCTGCAGTGAATGTGTATTGTGGCAACCAGAAAATCTTCGTGTGTGAAAAAGCTGTGAGTAATGTCAGTCCTTTGACTCATATGAACTCAATAATTACATTAGCTTTGGAGAAGTTTACATTGTTTTCCCCCTGAATTTCTTTTATTGTAATTAATTTTACATAGTTATGTTTATATTGACATAAAGGAACAATTGTTGACACTTGCTTAGGGTTTTAGGGTACATCCTAAATGATACAATTATGTTTTACTTCTAGTTTTAGTTTGAAAACTCTGAAGGCCTGTAGTACAAAACAGGATTTGGTACCTTCAGGGTATCATGCCTTCTGGTGTCATATTGTGTGGCAGCCTTTCCAGCAGCTCTGTATTCCCTTTCTTTCTTTCTTTCTTTCTTTCTTTCTTTCTTTCTTTCTTTCTTTCTTTCTTTCTTTCTTTCTTTCTTTCTTTCTTTCTTTCTTTCTGTGTCTGTCTCTCTCTCTCTTTCTCTCACTTCTTCGTGGGTTGCATACAAGTGCTTTTTTCTCTACCTAAGCACCTTGTCTGACATTCATGGATGCATAGGGGGCAACTTGGGGTTGAGTATTTTGATCAAGGCACATACCTTGCACATGCATGCTAGTTGGAGGAGCTGGGATGCAAACTACAGACTTTCCGATTGGTGGATGCATTCTCACTGAGCTGCTCCTGATCTGTCCCAATCAGTTCTCTGGACAAAAAGTGTCTGCATTCATGCAAAACCCCTTGGACCTCATACAGACCTTTTAAAAATTTCCCTCTCTCTCTCTCGGTTCCTATATGTCACTTTCAGTTGGTATTATGTCCTTAATCCCTGACTGGTCAGATGCTGCCAACTCTGCCCTTCTCATGTGAGCACGCTTGTAGTTAGATTGATAAACCCTAAATAGACTTATTGAGTTGATAACTACCTTTATGTGATCCCTTAGCCTAATTGCCAATGGTAGGACAAGCAAAGCTGGGTAAAGCAAAGATACCTGGGTGTGTGGAGCTTGCTTCATTGTACAGGGTCCAGGACTGCATTTTAGTCTGGCTGTACTCTTAGTTGACTAACCAATCTCCTATATCAGCACTCACCACTTGGTTGTGTTTTGATTTCACTAAGGTTCCAAAAATGAGCGAACCAGATGACGAGCAAATGACTGAGACATCGAACTGTTCCGATGGTGATGCTGCTGATGCTAATGATAGTGCCCACGTTCTTCAAACAGAAGTGGGACCACAGCCACTCACAGTCATGAAAGCAAGGTAACATTTCATGCAAATGAAACACATAAGATGTGCATATTTAATTAACAGCAGCTGACAGTCTAACTTTTTTCCCTCTTGTTTGTACAGGCAGTTGCTCTCTTGGTATACATTATCTCAAAATGCCAGCGTGTCAGCTGTGGACACAAACCTTCCTTTATACCCCCTGTGGGTGCGATGTGACATGGCTGATCGTGCTGGAACAACCTGGTGTGGGGCTGAAACAATCTGTGTGGGTGCTAAAGTTACCGGCGTCAAATTGTACTCCATTACCTGCAAAGGTATTCCCTAGAAATGTCATTCTTCTTTGAATATCCTAAAACACTATGAGTACATTATTTACGGTTCATTTCTGTGTGTTTTTATCACTTGCTTTTTTCCTGATCTGTTAATGTTGTTAGGCTCGACTACAGACAAACGATCCCTCACAACCTTAGAGGAACTGAAACAAGAGCATAAGAAGCGCCATCACTCGTCCTCGGTATTTCAGTTTTCATCCTCTATTGCGAGTGTACGAATGAATGTCTGTGCTCTTACATCGGTCATTGCTTCCAGATGGGGATGAAAGGGACTGCCAGGTTCAACCTGTTTGGTTCCGCTGTTGTTGAAAACACCATCATTGAGTCTCAGAGCAGTGTGACTGTGGATTTCAAATGGAGCCATGTGGAGAGTATCCTCGAGATCCCACCTCTGTCCTCTACGGCTACATTAGTGAGCAGCAACAGTGAACGCTTTAAACGTTCTTCTTCTTTCTCTTAAAATGCTTACTTTTTATATTTCTGTTTCATTAATATGTAATTATCAATAGAAAATGAAAATGTGGATCTGCAGTGGGCAGTTATTAAGAAGCTTAATCATATTGTGATTTTTATTTTGTTTATCTTTGTTTGCATGCAGAATATCAAAGTTGCCAGTGGAGACATGAGAAGTCCAATGTTTGAGATGTACAGGGAGCTGGAGTTTCTTCAGGTTTGTCCTCAGCTGTAATTTGAAATGACAATAACTACATACATCCAAATGAATATATCAGACTACTTTTGTTTCAGACTCTGGCTGATGGGTTGAGAACTGGTGAGACTGAATGGATGGAACCTTTGGAAAGCACATCGGCCGTAAATCTGATCAAGGCCTACCTAGAAGGTATGAAGTATCGCTGAATCAGTAAATTGTAAATCTGATGTAATGCGACTTGCTACTTGATTATTTTCTCTTCATTAACTCATCTTTCAGAGCTGCAGAACACTGCAAAAACACTGCAGGAGAAAGCTGCAAGAACACCTGAGGTACGATGGAGCTTTGTTACTAAAAGATGAATTTTATAGTGTATCTGATAGATTTCTTGGATTTTCATCTTCTTTTTCTCCTCTTTATCTTTTTCAAAAGATCTCAAGGCTGAAGTCTGAGACAGAAACCCCCATTTTCAACTCTTTCTTGGAAAGAGGAGATTTGGATTTTGTGGAGCAGCTTTGGGTTCGGATGAGAAAAAGTGAGTCAGGCAGTCCATTCAGGAAACTGGGATTCGTTTGATTCAGCATCACAAACTGACAGCAACAACTTTCTATTACAGGTGTGACTTCATATCAGGACATTGGAGACTGCATGAAGTTGGTGATTGATGCTCTAAGATATGGTGACATCAAACCCTGGGTAAAGGGAAAAAAAAAGTTTGAGCTTATGAAAACTGTTAATCACAAGGACATTTTTGGATTTTATTGAGAGCAGCTCTTGTTATTTATTGTTTTGTTTCACTTCACCCAGATTCACAGAGACAGCAGCAGTTCTCTCAGCAAGCTCATTCTGCAGTCCTACCACAAACAGATCGAGCATGTGTCGCTTAACGGTGTCACGCCTGTCAATATGCTGCTAGAGATGGGTCTGGATAAGATGAGAAAAGACTATATTAACTACCTAATTGGTAATTTTTTAATTATTCTTCTGTAGCTCTGTGTTTGTGTTATGGTTTCTTGGATGAGATACTACTTGCGATTTGTGTTTGTTTCTCAGGTGAAGAACTGACGACTCTGAACCACTTGGTAAGCTTTAGACTACTGCAGTTCTTTTCAAATGTTTGTCAGCAAAGTACAGACTCTGAGTAAATTACTCCGCAGCGTTATTACCTGAGCACAGAGGTGGATCTGCAGGAGCAAGTGATCCGGCTCAGGAAACTGCACCATCTGCTGGAGATAACTGTGACCTGCAGCACGTTCCTGGGTTTGCCCTACGATCGGCTCTTTCTTCTCACGCAGTAAATCGTTCGACTTTTTTTTTCAGTGATGTGTGAGTGTGAACAAATGTTTCTTCTTTAAACTGGTATTAAAATAAACAATTTCCTTTCTTCTCACATAGATCATGTTTGCAGCACTACAGAACGTCGCCTTATGATGAAGAGCATGAATTCAAACTCGAGCTCAAACCTGCCCTGATCAGTCATTTCTACCAAAAGTAAGGAATGACACCCTTTGTTTACGGCCTGCTTCATTCCATCCAAAGAAAAACTGAAAGTGAAACTGGGAAATGTGATCTTTTATTTCTGTTTTTTCTTTTCACATCCATCCATCCATCCATTATTTTCTTCTACTTATTCTTTTCAGGGTTACTTGAGCCCACCGTAGGTGTCATAGGGCAAAAGGCAGGGTGCACAGTGGACAAGCTGCCAGTCTGTTGCAGGGCTAACACAGAAAGACAGCCATTCACACTCACATTCACATCAATGGCCAATTTAGAATCACCAGTTAATCTAACCCATGCATGTTTGTGGGCTGTGGGAGGAAGGTGGAGTATCCAGAAAGAACTCACAAATACAGGGAGAACATACAAACTCCACACACAAAGGCCTCCAGCCAGCCAGTGGATTCAAACCCAGCAACTTCCTGCTGTGAGTGTACACTAGAGTGTAAGCGCAGTGATTAACCGCAGTGCCACGAGTTCCACGGCACTGAATGAGACACAGTTGGCATGTTAGTTTAAAACTCATCGTAGTTGTGGCAAACCTTTAACATCCAGGAAGAGCCTGATGAAGGCAGGAACAAAACAGTTAACAAGCAAAGCCGTCAGCCCTGTAAACCTCAATCTCGACCGAAGGCCACATAAAAGTCGACCTGGATGTGATGCAGAATTCTGGCAGTCTATTATACAGAGTGTTGAAAACACAAGAGATCTCAGCAACTTGCAAGAAACCACATAAAACATTTATTGAAAGTCAAAGGATGTTAGTAGATTTTAAGCTCTCTTTTGTAATCTTTTTATAGAGACTTTTTACACATTATTGAGTTTTTGCATCTTCATCTTTGTGTTCCACAGAGAGCACCCAGTAGTGTGGGGGGTTGAGTTGTCCAGTGGCCACGGCCCCCGCGAGGTCAGGACCTCCTTACAGCTTAGCGACAGACCGCTGGTTGATCATGTCATCTTTGCAACAGGTGATTTTAATTTACCAAATATATAAGTGACCATGCGGTAAAGCAGAGATTGTATTATTATTCTAATCTTCCTTTTTTTTGTTTTTGTTTTGTTAGACTACCCAAATGAAACCATGAACGGGGACAGTGATGATCCTGCTTTCTTCTCCACCATGGCGTGCTGCAGCCTCGTCAGCTTTGCATGAGTCCACAAAGCGCGCCACTGACCAACCAAAGCGGTGTTCTCATGTTTTAGACTCTGATTAGCAGGTTGAAAGTGGCCACTATAGGGATTTCTCACAGTATATTTTTGTTAGTGCCTTCAGTGAACACGTTTCAGCCTTTTGTGTGTAATGCATATTTGGGGTTTCCAGTCACAAGAGATTTGAAGAAGTTGTATCCAAATGAAAACACAAAGTACGATAGATGACCTGGGCTGTTCTCAGCGTCAGTAACCCACAGCAGCATTTTAATAAGAAAACCTGACCCCTGTTTCTTCTACGCTAAACCAGTCATCTTTACGTGTGTCAGATTGATTAAATCGCCAAGTTCAGTTCACATGATGCATTTATAGTCACACATAATCCAATAAAGAAATGATGCACTTACATCTTAAGTGTGTGTGCATATATGTGAGTTGATGCTTGTGATTATAAACACGAAGCCTTTCTAGTTCCGCCTCCGCAGCAGGAACATGAGGAAGATGGCACTGAGCAAAATAGAGAGCGTGCACACAGTGGGAACAACGATCTCTGTCACCATCTCCATGTGGTTGGTCAAAGGGTCTGCAAAGCACGCACACACACACACACACACACTCATTAAAAACCTATGGGATATTATTTTGGCGTGCAGACACTGCTCACTAAGCGAATGCTCAAGCACAGCACTCAAAGGGTTAATACTTGTCCCTAAATCAAATATTTTGATCGGATTTATAGAGAGCATAGGGATTCCTTACCATGTATAAGTCTTAGAATATTGGCAGCAGTACTCCGCTGTTCCTCTAATAAAAGAAGAGAAAGTACTCAGAGTTGATTAATGGCACTTTAACCCTTTGAGAACTGCATGCAGCTACAGGGGAATACTTCAGAAAGCGGCGTTTTTACCAGATGACTGCTAAAATGCAGTCTTTTGAAAGCTATTATTAGCCACGTTGCGTTTTCTAAAATCATCTCAGATATGTCACCGACTATATTACTGGTATTATGTTATCCAGTTTCATTTTTAACCCTGCTTTGTGAAATACCCTGTGGGCTAAAGTCTCCTTTGCTTTATGCTTATTTTGCTGGTTT
Organism: Apistogramma diplotaenia; assembly: GCA_015052665.1. Taxonomy (NCBI): domain Eukaryota; kingdom Metazoa; phylum Chordata; class Actinopteri; order Cichliformes; family Cichlidae; genus Apistogramma; species Apistogramma diplotaenia. The sequence goes on along the minus strand of VOQJ01016350.1, from coordinate 26,264 downwards.
TTGTTAAAAGGGCCGATCAAATCCTTGCAAACTAGATCCGAGCAAAAGCTTGTTTTTAATGGCAGAGGCCTGTTAGTCGGAAGGAAGACCACGCAATTGCAAAGCAGCAACAGCAGCAACGACAACAAAAGAATTCACATTATTAGGAACAAGAAGCATGTACCCTCAAGCTCTAAACTTCATCATGCACTGGCCAAACCTTTGGCATTTCTGCATGTTCCTGGGATTTTCTTCTAGCTGGAGGGGCAAACAAAGAAGATATCTCAGATATTCTGCAAGAGATTTTAATAATCAGCTTTTGTATTTCTACAATACTAGCACCATGCTTTTGTTCTCGTGTTCTGAGGTGGTTTAAGAACAGAAACACATTTCATTCAGATTATTATTGTTATATTGAGTTAATTTCTTTTCTTCCATATTTTGGTAAGAATCCTTATTTGTTTACCCCTGCTAGTTGTTCACCCCCATACAGTGAGGAGCATGATCAGGGATGTTGTAGACAAACTGACCTGCAGCTAGGAGCTGGTTGCTGGAAGAGCAAGTCTCAACAGCCTTTCGCCTCCAGTTTTCAACCTGTGGAGGTTCACAAGACAAAATCAGAGCCTTGATGTATTTTGGGGCATAGTGCAGTGTAATTAAAAACCCATCAGAGTGGCAGGTCTTTGTTGGGTCTACCTCTCTTTGATTGGGAAATCCATTGGAGCTGATAATGCGTTTGTAAAACTGAACAGAAGCTTTGGGATAGCGAGGCTTGTTTTTGTTCCGGAAGTCCACATAGTACAAGCCAAATCTCTCGGAGAAACCTTCATCCCACTCGAACTTGTCCAGCAGCGACCATGCAGTGTAGCCCTTCACGTTGACTCCGTCTTTAATAGCTGGGTGACACAGAGAGCAAAGAGCTTCATAACTACGAAAGAAAAGTGATTAGAATTTGATTCAGTGAGAACATTTAAAAAAAAATTTGTCTTATGAGCTCATTCACCTTTAAGCATCTCATTGATGTAGTCTTTATAGTATTGTATCCTCCATTCATCACAAAGCTCTGTGCATAACATCTTCTCAGAGACTCCATTCTCCGTCACATAAATCATCGGGTTTCCATACTGAGTCTAGATGGGGATTAAATCAATGTGAGTTACCGTTTTGCAAATGTGAATAATGAGTTCTAAGATTATTTTATATCAATAAGACACCTTGACAAAATTTAGCAGACGTCTAAAACCCCAGGGCACGGAGTAGAGCCACTCTGAACCAGGGTCAGGCCATCTTGGGTCAACCAGCTCAGCCAGGTCACGGTCAGTAAAGTAGCTGCTGCTGCTACGGCCTGATGGGTTGCTTTTTTGGGTGATGTAGCGAGTGGTGAAATGACCGATGCCGAGGAAGTCACAGGTCCCCTTTATGTAGCTCTTCTCTTGAGGGGAAAAAGTGGGCAGCCGAGATGTCCCGAGGCCCTGTTGGATACTCTTCCTTCCTGCGCACAGAAGTAGCAGTCGTTTAATTCCCTTAATATAAATAACATTACTTCAGGAGCGTTTACGGTTTAACCTGCCTATGAAGTCTTTCATCACTTGAGGATAGTCGCCATGGAAGATGGGTGTGGCAAACCATCCCAAGTGGAACTGGACGTATCTCTCAGCTGCTTCAATGTTCTTTTGGTTGCTGAGATCCACCGGTTCTCCCCATTCCCCCGACAGAGAGATGCCAACCAGACCTGCGGATTTAAACACACGCTCTCACCGCTTAGAAAATTGATTCTTTTAGAGGTAAACACTGAATCAAGTCCCTTTGTGCTAATTTTCCAAACTTTCATGCTTCATTTACCTTTTTGCTTCCCCCTCCACTGTGTGTCGTACGTGTGCCAAACTTTGGCATGTGCCTGTGAAAAAAGTGTTTTTTAAAGCGTTCACTGATTACTATGTAGTTTTGATACTTTAATTAAATACAATTGCAGTCTTATACCTTGATTATGTGATGTGCAGCTCTGTATGCTCCCGTTCCCCTCACCCTCAGCCCAGGAGCGTGTTCACCCGTCTCATAGCCTTCAACCGCCACAGACTGTAGGTGTGCATAAATGCAATACTTTGAATTCAGGCATGCACTCTGCATATGCATGTTCAAAAGGCCATAAAAAGAGATTCTATTTGCATGTAAAAAAAAAAGAAATATTTTTTGTAAACATACCCAGGGGTTGTTAAAAGTGACCCAGTGCTTCACTCGGTTGCCAAATCTCTCAAAGCACAGGTTAGCAAAGTCATTGAAATAATTGACCATGCTTATATTTTGCCATCCACTATATTTCTCTTGTAAGACCTATAAAAACAACAGAAACAAATGCAGTACCTTATTTTTAAAAAGTTGGAAAGATAAAGTTCGTGGTTCTCAGTATTTTGTAGACAAACCTGTGGAAGATCCCAGTGATACAGAGTAACAATGGGAGTGATTTTGTTCTCCAGTAGGTTGTCAATCAGGTGATCGTAGTACTGTATTCCCTTTTCGTTTATGTGGTCGGCTGAAAATAGTGTTTTTGCACAGATTACTTTTAAATAAGATGCCAGCTCATTTTCAAAAAGCTTAACTTAACATCGGTTACCCACATTTTATGCCAGTGGGAAGGAGTCTAGGCCACGAGATGGAGAACCGATAGTGGTTAAGCCTCAGTTCCTTCATCAGGGAAACATCATCCTGCACAAAATGCATATGGTGGAGTTAAGTATTTAGATTAAGCAGTGTCCTAACTCCAACCCATGCTCTCTTCTTATTTCTCAGGTGCACCACACCTGATCACCTTACCTTGACTTTGTAGTAGCCCTCACAGGAGGAATCTCCAGTGTCATTTTGTTGGATCTTCCCTTTCTTGTGACTGAACACATCCCAGATGCTCAGTCCTTTTCCATCTTTGTCCCAGGCTCCTTCTGTTTGATAGGCTGAACTTCCGGCACCCCACGAAAATCCTGAGAAACAAAACATTGGAGGAATCCATCAGATCTAGAGTGCATGAATACAGTTTGAGGGAACTGATGGCAATAGATACAAAATAATCATTAAAATGTAATCCTAATGAACAAAACAAACTGTGTGTACCAGCTGGAAAAGTGCCATAATAGAAGGAACCGTGGTGGTTCTTTGTCCAGTCGAAGTCCTCAGTCGCAGACAGACACAGCACCAACATAAGCACATGGCACACAGCGAGCGCACAGCGGGGCAGCATGGTACTCCTGAGCCTGCAGCACAGTTAGTGTCTCGCTCTGTTTCAGTCCCTCACTGCTGCCTAAATAAAGATGAGAAGCATTCAGCACAAAAACATGCAGGAGGAAACATGCTATATCTAAGCGTGTGTATGCATGCTTGCAAACCTATCTATTAAAAACTGTGTAAAATTTTTATAAAATTTATATAATAACAATAAACTGTCACCAAGCTGCCTGGAAGCATCCAATGTGATGGACTGTGGGGGGTCTCATGTCCCTAATGCAAAGCCAAATGGAGCCTTTCAGACTCAATGGTGTGTAAGCTCATCGTGCTGAGGCAGACAGATCCCATACAAACTATGGTTTCACCTCTGTAAGCAAAGCTAATGTTGGAGAGGTTGCTATATTTACAGTGCACAATGGACAAACTTTTCCACGCAAACAGGCAGATGTGAATAAGAGAACACCACAAATTCAAGTGACTGCTCTTTCCTATTTTGCTTACGCGTCTAAAACTAAAATAATACACAACAAACTTATCATTGAGAATAATTGTCAGGTGTTCAGAAGCATATTTTGGTCTTATAGTCTAAAAAGCCTGCAATCAGCGGGCACCACACAATGACACTGCACTGTAACCGTTAAAAACATTTTTTCCCCCCAAATATGTAATTTGCTTCCTTGATTTTGTTTATAAATATTATCCTTGCAATATTTTTCCCTCCATTGTCTGTAAAATTACCCTTTGTACCCAGTTACCTGTTATCCTTATGAAGAAGGCATTTGCAGCAGGTCTATGTGCTGGCCCCAGAGTCTGTGGGTGAATGGCAGCTCTCTCCTGGACCTGCAGACCATGTATACAGCTGTATTTGTGCAATCTCTATTATACATTGCCTGTTGTAGCACCACCCTTCTCCAGAGCTGTCCCTGCTGTCAGGATGAAAGCTGGCCTTATTGTGGGGCTCACTGTATTGTTTTAACTGTTTAGAAAATGCTGAATGGTTTTCTCGTGGAAATTGTTTGCACTGCATTACCCATTGGCCTGGGTCAGGTTAGGACATGAAGTGAACACAGATACAACCTTCAAGTGAACGCTGTA
>VOQJ01016350.1:2532-17012 GCA_015052665.1 Apistogramma diplotaenia | reverse complement strand
GATATTTGTCATAAATAGATAGATGTGGGTAGCAACACTACTGTGGAGAAAAATGTGCCATTCCAGTGTAAATGGGAATAAGGAATCCTGTCTATCCAAATGAATCCAAACTTACAAGAGTAAAGTTTCTATGTCCTTTTGTTTCACTGTTTTGCCACTACTTGAGGATAGCTGGAAGATTGGAAGTCATTAATCTTGTGTTGGCCAGTTAATGGATTAATCAACAGTACTGTACATTTGCTGTGTTGTACCATGTGCTCATGTACAGGAACATTATTGTTTTATGAGCCAAGCACATTGGAAGCTTTGGGAGGCAGAAATTGGAGCTGCATGTCAGTGTAGCAGTGACCTCGAGGATTTGGGGGGTCAGATGAATGGGTGCTCTGAGGTGTGTGCCCCGATATCGCAGCTGCCAGCCTCCCAGCACACGCGCGAGAGACTCTGCTGTGGCATGAGGATTTTTACTTGGAGTAGGCTTCATCAACTCTGAGGTGGCTAATGCTGGACAGTTATCACTCTGCTTCTTGAGAGAGACAGTTGTTTTCTCCTTGTCATCACACAGACTGTATTGCAGCTACATTGCAATTTCTCCCCAGTCAAAGCTCTTCTTGGCAGGGCTCAGACCTAGTGCTGAGGCCTTGGTGGCAGCTGAGGCTGGGGCTCAGACTCCATGCATACCGCTGCCTGTGGTGGTCTGCTATGCCTGTGCAGCGTTTGAAGGTGCTCCCACTGTCTGTGGAATGCAGTGCTGGGCATTTTGGAAGAGGGGCCCACCAAAAGGGAGAGGAGGAAAAGGGGAGAGAAACTTAGAAAGAAAGTGGAGGGGAGGTGACCTTTGAACAGTGCCACCAGGAAATTATGACTCAATTTTTCAACTGGGGCGGTGAAATAGAGAAGGTGTATGCCAGTTCCCTGAACTGAATGCTCCTCCACTGGTCTTCTATCACTTGAGCCCTTTCACAGTTTTGTTTTTTTTATTTTTGCTTTCAGAGGTGAAGCTCAGTAAGGGCTGAGCAGGGATAGAAGAGATCAGCCTTTATAGAAGGCGTTAAGCTTTTACCAGGCATGCACAGTCCTTTATTAGAAATTTGTTGGCGATTTTCTTTGCATTTAGATCAGATTGAAAGCCTTATTAACAGTCTATCATCATTTCTGTTCACTCACATGCAAATTCTGAGGTGCGAAGTATATTACTGTAACTGTGTACCGTGGAGTTTAACTGATCTGAGCACACTATTAATATAATCTGATGCACATAATTTTAAATAAAACAAATAAAAAATAAGCAGTGGGCATTGGGTATATGAAGAATCAAAAATCACCAATTTTCCTCTTCAGAGGCAGAAATAAATATGCAATGCAGGAGCAGAACTGGGTTAAAGCCCTTCCCAGAGTGAGAGCCTGGCAACAGAGGGAGATGTAAGATGGAGAAGTGGGGGATTATGCAGATTGTAAGAGAGCAGTGAAAGGTAAAGGGAGCTGATGGGGCTGCTGAGTCACTGTAGAACCACAGCTGAGGAGCACCAGCCACACGCTCCAAATCGCACACTTTTTCTTTTCACTTTCCTTGTTTCTGCACCTGCTCTCACAAAGGGGATATTGTTACATGCACCATCCATGTATTTGGAACATGCTAGTTTGTCTTCACATTGTGTCACAAACATATTGTACATGTAGTGTAAAGGACTGTGGGTCAAAGTGGCTACAAAAGTTCTATTTTTTTTTCTATCATACTAAATAGCAAGGTAGTGTGAATATTGGAATACACCCCTGATCGTGGATTGCATTGTCTGTCATTTGGTTCTGGTCCAGGAACAAGTCTAATAAAGCTTTGCTCTAATTGCTTTTATGTAATAAAGTTGCTTGACTGTAATGCATTGCAGGTCAGGCCATCTATAGAGGATGAAGGGAAAGGTGGGGGTGGTAGCTCTGGGACGTTTCCTCTTCAGCCCAACGGCGACTCAGACGTGAGCCCAGCGTGCCTATAAAAAGAAAGGACTTGTGTATCTGCCAGAGCCTTTGTTTCCAAGGAGCTAGCTAAACCTTAACATTTCCTGTTCTGAACTCCCACACACATATTCATGCAAAGTGGCATGCACAAGCAGCGGGACAAATGTATTAGCATGCTTTCATTGTAATCAGCACAATCTTATTCATGTAAGCGGAGCCTGAATGATATGGATGCATGCTTTACAGATGCCTGTGTGGGAAAATGCACATTGCATAGCTTTAAAACAATTGCCTACAGAAGTGTAGCCTACAGGGTCAGAAGAAAATATTTCTTCATATTTTATGTAATATTGTCACAGCAATGAGTGGTATCATGTTAGTGAACGTGGAGAAAAAAGAGGGGGATTTGCCTCAGTTCTTTATGAAACCTTTCAAACTGTGTCAATTACCTCACAGTGGGCATGCCTGTCACTGAATCAGAGAGGATGATTGATAATACTGTTAATCTCTAGATTAACCACAGCAGTGCGGTATGAGCCACTGTGTGTTTTTTGTCTATCAACACTTGCATGCGTACGTGTGTGTAAGTGTATATTTGGGTGCCCTCTGCAGCTATAATGCTGTCTTCATTTGCCATCCACGTGTAGTAAAGGCCAAGCTCGATTCCCCCGTCCTGCTGGGAAACTCGATCATTGTTGGAGTCAGCGTTTTATTATCTGAAGCTCTCAAGTTCCAGGAGATAGTCACTTCCCTCTTCGTGACAGTGTCTGGAAAGCATATTCACTCCATATTCAGGTTTGATTTCAGTCATATTGTGAGACTTTTGTTGTGCTTTGATAGTTAATCTCATCTATCCAGAAAAGTGCAATTGCAGCCAGTCAAATTGGAAAGCTGTGCAGCATACTGTGACACCAGGGAGGTGAAAAAGCAGTTTTGGAGGTCTGGTTCTCAGGGCTTTGCTGGACGTGTGGAACTGAAAAGAGTTTGAAAGTGCTGCCAGATCCTGGACATGAGGCAGTCCAAAATAACCACAGTAAAAGGCTGTTGATTTAGGTTGGGGCTAAATGGATTGTGCTTCTTTATGTTGCAGCCCAGGGAATTCCTCAGATCAGGACATGAGGTTTAGGCCCTGATGATGTGGTTTTGTTCAGAGATGGCGGGAGGGAGTTTGGGGCCAGGGCTTAGGAGAATGCTTCTGTCACAGCTGAAATTTTTTAACTAATTGACCACCCGTACACAGCATTCCTGTTCCACTAGCCTTTCTCTTGAGACCGACAAACAAACCCAGAACTCAAGAACACCTCCACGAGACCGAGAGACTGTAGTATGATTAATTACATTTTCCCTCCCCACCCCCTCCCTCCTTTCTTTCTTGCTCACTCTCTTGTCTCCTGAGCTTTACGTATTGGTCTGAGTAGTTAACCTCCCCTGATACTTTAAGTTAAACATCCTTGTAATGTCAGAGCAGCCAGAAGGAAATCCATTGTGTTTTTTTCTTTCCTCTGTCTTTTTTTCTTTTTGCAGTGATTCATTATTTGTAAGTCTACTGGCTCACTTTTCCTCTCTTGGTGAGCCTTTTCAATCTCAAATATCCAATTGCCTGGCTACAGACGCGGTGAACGATGTTTTGGAGTAGGGTAAAAATAAACAAATCCTTTTGACCTCATTCGCCACAAACCAAGAGAGAAAAATGACAAGCTTATAAAATAAGACTTACTGCAACACTGGGCAACGGGAAGTCTCAGACGCTGATGCCAAGGACAAAGGTCAAATGACAACATACGTTTGAATTACTCCCCCGGGATTGGCTGCGTGATCATTACATAGCACAAGCTAGGTAAGAGTTAAATAATATTTGCATGTGTAAGACTTGTGTCATGTTCAAGTTAAATGTTTGGCTGGTTTCGTTGCAGGTTCGATTGCACTCCTTGGGGTTCAGTTTTTTTGGCTGATGTCCTATTTGTAGTTGATGAGAAACCAAGCTGTTATTATCTCTTCATCTAACTCAAATATTGACTGGTGGTTTAAGCATTTTTCACATTCTTTACTGAAACATCATGCAACAGGTAAAAGACTCCTGACTTCTGGAATCCTGATTTCCTCCTCACACTCTGCTCTTTGCTCTTATTTTACTAAATCAGCACAAGAAATGAAGCGGCTTAACACATTCTTTGTAATGGTCACCAGGGGGGCGGTCCCTGTGGTTGCTAAGACTTCCCTGTCCTATAGAAGCCTATGGGAAGCTTTTGGCCTCTTTGAATAGTTTCCTGCTTCATAACAACTGCACTTTGGCAGATTTCTTTATTACCTTGTAACTTTCCTATCTTAATGCTGGAATTAAGGATATGGCTACATTACTTGACAGGTGTCCTGACACAGACAGCTGCAGCCGATTCGTCTTCCAAGCCTCACTTCCTCTAATTGGAGTCACTGAACTAGAGCTCTCAACTGTGTTTGTACAGTTGGTGCCTTTTGGAGCTTTTTAATAAACTAAAAGGCACTGAGTTGGGTGAAATTGGTGAAGGAAATTATAATATTTTATGCTTGTTACTTAACACTATCCATGACTGTGCATTGAACCCATAGTTTATGGATACATATTGCTAACTGAGCTTACAAGTGTTTACTGATAACTTAGAATTGTGTTGTCTCATCTGAATATGGTAATTAAACTGAAAAGCAAACAAACAAACAGGGCAGGGGAAACCAAAATGTTAACAGTGAGGCTTCAAAATGGGTGAGTTGATGGTGACTGGTTGTCTTTAGTGCAGTATATGATCAATTTCCATACACTTCCATATTAAAATATTAAACCTTTCTTTAGAGCTAAGCATCTACACAAACAAAGAAGAGCCATGAAAAATCCATTCTGAAGAGGTAAACATTTGTCACTCACCCATCCAAGTCATTGAATTCAGGCGTTATAATCACTTCCATGGCCACATGTGAATAAAGCCAAGCACTTAGCAAAGTGCACAGAAGCCACCAACTTTCTGCAGAACCACTTGCTACAGACCTCCAAACCTGTGGCCTTCAGATTAGCTCAAGAACAGTACATAGAGACCTTCATGGAGTGTGTTTCCATGGCTGAGCAGCTGCATCCAAGCCTTACATCACCAAGTGCAAAGCAAAGCATTGACGGCAGAGGTGTCACGCACACCACCACTGGACTCTAGAGCAGTGGAGACATCTACTCTGCAGCGACGAATCACACTTCTCCATCTGGCAATCTGATGGATGAGCCTGGGTTTGACAACGGCCAGGAGAAGATACTTGGTTGACTGCACTGTGCCAAGTGTAAAGTTTGGTGGAGTTATTTTTCAGGAGTTGGGTTCAGCCCCTTAGTTCCTCTTAATGCTTCAGCATACCAAGATGATTAGGACAATTTCATGCTCCCAACTTTGTGAGAATAGTTTTGTAATGGCCCCTTCCTGCTCCAACATGACTGTGCACCGGTGCACAAAGCAGGTCCATAAAGACATGGATGAGTGAACCAGGCCGTTTTGTCCAACATCAACATCTGACCTCAGAAATGTGCTTCTGGGAGAATGGTCAAAAATTCCCATAAACACACTCCTAAACCTCGTGGAAAGACTTCCCTGAAGAGTTGAAACTGTTATAACTGCGCAGGGTGGGCTGACATCATATTCAAACCTATGGATTAAGAATGGGATGTCACTCATGATCATATGTGTGTGAAAGCAGAAGACTGAATACTTTTGGCAATATAATGTATGAGCAACAGGTGAGCCAGCCAAAGAGCACCCAAAACACCACTCAAAGGCAGGTCCACAACGTACCCAGCCCAACCTACACTCAGAGAATATTAAAGCACCAAAATAAAAACTAACCAGTTCAGGATTATGACATTGTTACACTGTATCACGGGCATTAACTGTGTTTGTGGTCTTAGTGTCATTGGTTTATCTAGCAAATGATATAGTTTGCTGTGCAGTCCATTTTTACTAACAGCCATCCAGGAAACCTGTGCTCTCTGATATTCAGGCTTAGCTTCAAAATGAGAGTCCACAAACCAATGGGGGATGGCTTGTGACTGTGTCCCTCTTTTATATACAGTCTGTGGCCTGGCATGGCGAATATTTTTCTGTGTATGTCATCCAGTAATAAATAAATAACAAGAAATTAAAGTCCAGAGGTTTAAATGAATCAAACATGTTAACTTCTACGTAAATAATGCCTCATTTTCACTTCCTCCTGTGAAATCTCAGTGCTGTTAATGAGCAAACAAGTGCACGGCGAGTATCCCGTACTAATGGAGGTATAAGGCTGAGTAGGCCCGATGGATGGAGGAATGTGTGAACACAGTGACAAAACCATGTATTTGCAGGCACTTCCACAGTGAGGTCTAGCACTCACAGCCCAAATGCAACCACAGGAAGGACACAGCTGCGTGTGAACCTTGTAGGGACAGCTCGGTTCACTTTGATCGTCCGACATCTGAGCGTCCCTGATCTCCATGAACACCACACATCTTGTTTGATATTTTGAGTGCACAAACTGAGACATTCCAGACATGTGAACTGCCCATGACAAATGATCACCCTTTTGGATTTTCAGTTTTCACATGCTGTGGGTTTCTTGGCACGGTAAGGTCCGCCTTGGGCTGAGACCCCCCCCTCCCATCAATGACTGGAGTAGAACCGCATAATGTGGACAAGTACTGGTGTCGATTGTTATTTTAGAGAGGATATGATTTTATATTGACCTTCCTTTTTTTAAACTGGACAGCCTTCGTTTAGAACACTGACAGTGTGTGTGTCATTTAGTGGGCTGCTGACTGGATTAAATCAACTTCAATAACACAGATCCTAGGCACAGCACAAAAAAACCTTGGAAGTTGGTTTCGTTTTAGTTTCAAGCCATAACCCTTTGAGAAGCGAGAAGTGAAAATAACATTTATTACTGCCAGATTAGTCACTGCATATTAGGGGGTGATGTTAGTTTTGATTGGTTTCCAACTCTGCTCCAGTTTCTTCAGTGGTTGCACATGAAATATGTCCCCTTTTTTCAGTTCACAACTGGAGTCTCGAGGTGTGCTACATCTTTTAAAAGGCGTTATAGAAGCCCATTGATTTCTACATTTCATTAAACAGGCCTAGCACTGTGCCATAACTGATGTCATTCTACTGTTTCCTGTCATTTTCCGAGCAGGCAGTGTTCCACATGCCCTTCTCCAGAGTCCGACCAGTCCGATCTTCACATGATTGATTCTTTTACGCTTAATTTATAGCATTCATCTAATTTCCATTGAATCATGAAACTTTGCCTGACTACTGTCCAAAGTAATCTTGCCACAGCGAAGGAAACGTTAGGTTCTCCTGGGACAGGCTGATCCACAGTAAGCTTACATTTGGGAACAGAACGGGAACAAAGATGCTGGAGTTAAAAATGTTCTCCCCCAGCACGCTGTTCCAACTTTCTCTGTAAAGTTTGCCTCAGGCACCAGTAACGGTGAAAACCTGCTAAATCTTTATCTGCTAATGACTTTAACATTAGCATGAGCACTCTTTAGATGAAAATTCTCTGTTTTCAGGTGGTTATTGCTGCATTTGTTCCTCCTCTATCCTGGGGTAGGTTTTTGGATTGCAATGTTTTCATAAAGTTTACCCCCTTCCTCACTCCTACTTAGGCCACGCTCTTTTGCAAATGAAGATTATTGCCAGAAAATATGGCAGCGGCAGTGCAAGAAAGCTTCCAAGAGCTGTGTGGAGGTTTCCACATGTTCATGGCTGCATTTGTGTGCATAAAGGATTGTCAGGAAGCAGATTGTAATCTCAAATACCTTGGATAACCAGGTCTGATTAAAATTCAGACACATACAGTACTGTGCAAAAGTCTTAAAGCACCCCAATTTAATTATACTTTGCTTCCAAGGAGCCAGACCTTCTTGCTTTAAGGAGGTCTTGATTCGTAGCTCTCCGGGCTTTGTGAAAGTCTTCAAAATTTTTTGACTGTTTTTTCACGAATTTTTAGTCAAATGAAGTGAAAATCCATCTATCTTTCTTTTTCCACTTATCCATTTATGGTCACGGGGTGGGGTGGGGGTTAGAGAGGTGGAATCCCTCCCAGCTGCCATAGTGTGAGAGGTTTGGTGCACCCCAGACAAGCTGTGGGTCTGGTGTAGTGCTAACACAAAGAGACAGACCACCATTTGCACTCACATCCACACCTATGGACAATTTGGAATCACCAATTAACCTAACCCCACTTACTGCATGTCTGAGGACTGCAGGAGGAAGCCACAATACCCAGAGAGAACCCACACAGACATGATGAGAACATACAAACTCGACACTGAAAGGCCCAGGCCAGATGGTGGATTTGAACCCAGGCCCATCCTGCTGTGCGGCAACAGTGCTAACAACTGTGCCAGTTTAATGTTTATCAGATGAATAGTTTTCTTCTTTTTTTATTTTGTTTGATCAACCACTTAACACTGACCTGTGAATAATTCAGTCATGAAAAAAGCACCTAACTCAAGGAATGAACCAGTGCTGTGTTTATCCACAAATGACAACTTACCAAAAATGTAAAACGTTAGACACTTTGTTACTAGCAAAAGCAAATCATTTGTTTCCATTTCTTTAGTTGAATCTATGAAAAAATCCTAAAGAAAACACAAGTTGACAGACATAAAATTGTATTTTTGCACCAACAAGATGATTCCCAAAGCGTTATTAGCTGAAATCTCGGTATGGCGTGCAGTATGTCCTTAAAAAAGTGGGCAAGTGGAGGACAATAGAAGAAGTGGCAGACCTAAAACAATTTTTCAAGTGCATCCCCAGATAGCAAAATATGAGTGAATCAACGTTGAAATATGGTTAGGCAGAAACATTGAAACTATGTTGAAGCCTGACATCTAATCTATATAGAAAGTGGTCGTTCACTTGAACGTTGATCCAACGTTAGGTTTTCCACCATATCTGATGATCATCTACTGTAGTAAATGTAATAATGATTTCAAATAACCACAATGTGAAAAGCATTGGTTTTTGTGAGGTAATGCATCAACAGAGTTCTTTTACAGATTTTATAGCCTGACACAATACTTGTTATTGCACATTGGTTTTTGCATTTTACTGGTTTGATGTACCACATGCTGCTTTTAAAGAGGGCTCCCGAGAAGTAGCAGCGAATTCATCTTAGCTCTATAGTTGGACAGTGACGAAGTAGTCCTCCACCATTGCGGGTTACACTGTGGGGCCAGGAGGTGTTGTGGAGGGGCTGTGAGGGTGTTGCTAAGCAACGAGCTGGGCAACTTGGCGTAATGAGCGTGGGGCTCAGGAGCTGTCTGCTCAGTGTTCCAGGTCCTGACAAGAACAGACAGGCTGGCCTGGGATGGCCTGCATGGAGCTGCCACCATGGCCACCTGCTCACAGCAATCATCACCAGCAATCCAGCCAGCCACCGATACAGCATACAGACCCAATTAAGAGCTCTGCATGTCCCCCTCCAGCCAGCCATCACTAACACTCCTGCAAGTCTGACAAGGCTGCCTTTTTTCCCCTTAGCAAATCTCTAATTAACAACATTGGCAGTGGTGAGACTGGGCACTACAGAAATGCTGAAAGGGGTTGGGACTCTGCTCGGGTAATCAGCTTAAATACAGGTTTATTTCCTGCCCCCTGTGCCTTGCTACTTCCAGCAGAGATTGCATTCTTTTATCTGTTTATCTCCAATTTCCTCTGACTTGTAACGTGTCTCTCAGACACACTGTCACCTCCACTTAAGGCCAGACTTGGTGCTCCTACAATCGGATGATTTCAGAGCAGTGATCAGAGTTAGTTTTGGCAGGGCATAGTTCTTAGACAAATCTCTGCCTGTTAGATTGCTTACAACCACCTTTCCTAGCACTCCCACGTCAACGAAGGCCTGTGATCTTAGCTGCAGAAACAGAAGTAAACAAGGATCAAAGAGTCCCATATGGAAATTTTCCTTCAATCAAGCAGATCAGTCTAACTTGTTCTTTTGGAAAGACAGATAGAGATCAGTCAAAAGATTTTATTCTTGCAGCTAGGTAATGCCACATTTTAAAGTGGAAAAAAGAAGGGTTAAATATTATAGTGTGTAATGACCTCATTATCAAAGTGGGATTAAGAGAGCTGTGTGTTCAGCTGAGAGCAGAGGAGGCAGAGGAATTTCCTTTCAGTGGGGACGTGTTATTGTTTGTGCCCTGTGCACAGCAGATAGATGAAATATCCTCCACAGTTCAGAGCTGATTCTTAATACAAGACCATCACTTTTGAGTTTGAGGAATCATTTGTCTTTTGCAAAGCGATACAGATACATTTATATTAAGCGCAGAGATCATCTGTGCTTTCACTGAATTTATTTGCCATTGGAGATTACGTTTCTTCAGGAAGGAGACAAAAAGTGGCTGTCATAAGGATCCCCAGTGGTTAGTTTTCCACTCTGACTTTGGCTGCACTAGGATGTTGCTGATGAATGAGACATGAAACAGTATGACTCATTGGATACTTTAATAGGCTTTTTGATCCTTAAAAGAAGAGGACGACTGTATTTTCTGGGTGTTTATTTATTTATTTTTATTATTAATGTTCTGTTCCCAGAAATGTACTTTTTTTGTACATATTTAACTTTAAGGACAACAAGCAAATGCTGTTTTTGGTGTGAGGATTAAAAGCCTTGATGTTCGTTTAATTAGGATTAGAGCAAAAGCCTTCAGTAGATTTATTAATATATGAATAAATGCATTTCCACAGTGTTGCTTTTTATTCTCTTCCTTTTGGAGTGAGCCACACTAAGCCTAGGTTTTTGTGTGTACATGCAAATGACATTTGTTTACTCTCCGTGTCTTTTAGCATAGTGAACAACTGGATTGTTTATTATTGAGAGTTCTCACACAGGGCATTCTGGGATACACATCAGCCTCCTTGATCTTGAACAGATGAAGCTTTTATTGGAAGAAATTCACAGATAATTCAGAGGCTAAGCAGCAGAGGACACTGTTTATCAGATTGGGTAAACTTTTAACAGCTTGTTTTTAATGGCTGATGGCAGATGATACAAATAGTTAGCATGTGGCAGTGTTTTAGTGATCAGCATTTTTTTTTCCTCTGTCATTTGTTGCCCCTTTTTCTTTTTTCCCCTTTTTTTCACTTCCAAAGAATATTAACAAAAATGTGCTGCTCTACGGTGTTTTACAACTGCCACAGCCTGGATTTCTTTAACAGTGCTGCCTTTTACTGTGCATGCAATTTAAAAACGTCTTCAAGCTAGTGTGCCAGACATTCACTGTGATTTATTTGAAGTGAGCAAGGCCACAACGGCTTTGGTGCTGGCTGAAAGACTTCAGGGGGCTAATCAGAAGAAACCACTTGAGCAATACCTGGAGACACCTCTGTGATGAGACACCGTGCAAGTGTATGAGTCCCAGTTCTTCTGAGACACAAGCAGACGACTTGTGCAGCCACAAGAATTTTGCTTGCTTTCTTGTAATTCTGTTCACTGAAATCAATTTCTATAAGGTCATTTATGAATAAGACAGTGATGTTTTGAGCCTGCTGAATTATGCAATCTTTCTGTCCTCAGTAATAGACTTGAACTGGGTAGGTTGAAGGCTTACTGAGCTCTCCTTTGACTCCCATAGGTGGAAACTTGTGTGCTGTCCAGCACTCAGTTCTTGCACGGGCAATGGTTTCTGTGCAGGGGGTTACACAAATATCCAAATGGGGAGATTTGGGTGTGGGGCTGAATAGAGGGGGGCCAGTCTAGTACCAAGACTCTCTCTTTACCTGCATTACATCATGGGCTGAAATAGGGGAGGGCATCAGCCACCATCTACAACCCCCTGGGCTCTGGTAGCCCCTTCATGACTGATCATTCTAAGCATGCAGACTTTTCTTTTTTTTTGTGAACAATGAATTTTTAGTATGCAGTTTCTCAGCCGTTGCTGTGAAGGGAGGAGGGAGAAAGAGAGGAGGCATGATGAAAGGGGGCTGTCATTTCTCCAGCTGCCTCTGGACTGGCAGGGTCTACTCCAGCGAGCCTGGTCTCCAGGGCCCACGTCTCACTTAGCCGTCAATATCCCTCTTTCTCTCTGTGGGGCCAGGTCTGCTCTGGATGAAATTTCAGGAGGGGTATGAGGGAATGGTTCATAGAGTTTAGCACCTTCTTCAACATGGGCAAAATAAATGACTTCTCCTAATGCTCTAATTGGTAGCAGTTTGATGATCAAGTATCACTGGCCTTCGGGGCTGAAGCACCTCCTTGTTATGCTCCAGCTCAGTAAAAAAGCCGGTCTGTGCTTGTTTTTAAGGTAAAGAGAGAAAAATGCTCGCTAGTATGCGATCTGTTGGCTCCTCTGAACTGTCTTTTTTTTCCCCAGTAAGTCAAAGTGAAACATTTAATATTTCAAGTTAAGCCTGCCTACTGATCTCGCCACTCCAAAATCCCTCACACTGACTGGGATTTCTGTGGACTGTGAACCAAATGAGCACCTTTAAAATGGTTCAGTCTCTCTCTTGCTCTCACCATCTTTCTGTCTCTGTCTTTGTATGTTTTGGTAGGTGACTGTTAAACATCTTTACAGTATTGCCTTTGTGTGTCATACATTTTGAGAACAAAAAACAACCAGAAGTGCCTCCTCGGCTTTCAAAAACACCGTCCCTGTTCCTTCCCCAGACGTTAGTCAGAGTCAGACCCCTGCTGCGCTGCTGCACCAGCAACATGCCTCATACAGACTAGATGTGTACTTCAAGCCTCGCTGATCCATTGTCTTGCCTGTGAAACTGCATCACTTTGTAAATATGTGAACTGACGGAATGAGATGCCAGACAGTTTTTGACGTCACTGAATGGGACAGTTTTCTTCATAAAATAACCCTTTAATGGATCAGATATTTAGCTTCCAGTGGAAGACATAATTTTCATGCCAAATCTGTTAGTCCATTACATAATTGGTTTATTATGCTGTCTTGTGTATAAATTGGAGTAAGTAAACCGAATTAATGATCAGTGAATAAGGTAGACAGACAGACTAGGCCTGTGCCAAACACAGGCTGATGTAGGGCTCTGGCTGAAAACAACTGTTTACTTACCTTTTTAGTAGAAGCAGACATTCTATGAATGTGGGTCTTTTTTTTTTAGAAAAAAGAGGAGTTATTTTTTTTGAATGACTGTAAATCACATTGTTTGTTGCATAACCCAACAAATGTTCTTAATTTGGTGTTTGCAAGTTGTTTTTCTGCCACCTAACACCGAGATAAAAGCTTTGCATGTGAAACGAAGGACAGTGAAACAAGGGTGTCAGTTTGTTATTGTACTGCATGCCTTCTGGCTGCAGCATGTCATTTTCCATCACTTTCCCAGGTTAGCCCTAAGGCTTTAGGCTGGCCCACTGTTTACAATACCTCCCCTTCAGCCTGCTGCTGCTCAATGAAATTTCTATTTATAGAGGCCACTGGCGTGCAGAGAGTCATCTGCTTGTTCTGAATGAGGTCTGGTGGTTTTGACAAGGTTAGCTGGATTAAAGCATTGGGGGGTGGGGGGGCTGAAGGACAGGTCACAGGGGCTGGTCAGGGTGAGAAGGCCACCATGAAAAGACTGGCTCCCTTTATTGTACGTTATGTTCAATGTCAGCACACTATTTAGTTAAATGCCGGACGTGTGATGAAGCCGAGTTAGCCAAACATTTACTCAAAACCCAAACTCCAATTTTATACCTCTAATGTGGCGTTCATGCCTGCCTTTCACCTGCACTGACGCCAAGCATGCATTTGTTCTAATGACGGGAAGTGAGCATAAAGTAAGGACTGTTACAACCAGTCAGCAGTGTCATGCACAATGATGCAATGATCTTTACAACCCTGCCCTTTAGAAGGCCTGTGGTCCCACCTCCTGACCTGGCCAATAGCCCTCTGAGAAAGTGGCATTTTCCTTCATATATATTTTTCACTACTAATGAACTTAATGCCTGCGGTCAGTTTTCTGTCTTTGCGCCACAGGTCATTTTGGCTAGTGCCTCTGTTATGACAAGGAACTGTTTACTGCAGATTCCATGTAGCAAAACAGATTAGGAAAAAGTAGCAGTTTCCTTAATCCCTGCAGTCTTTCCCGTTCTCCGTCTTTGTTCTAATTCCTTGATGTGTGGTGATGTTTCCCACACAGGGGTGCTGCAGCTAACTTGCCCTGCTCCATTGTGCTGTTGGCCTCCTTTTGAACCTGTACATCTAAACATGGCTGCTAAGTGCTCTCCATCAGAAGCAGACTTTCAGAAGAACAATACTATGATAGGACTTTACTGTCGCCCTGCCACAGAGCAGAGAGAATGAGACAAGAAGCTGGATGAGGCACTTGAATGTGGCTCAGTTACTACAAATTCTAAGCCTTGAGACAAATCTAAGCAGGAATCTCTCGCTCTCTTTCTCTTTCACCACACACACACACACACACACACACACACACACACACACACACACACACACACACACACACACACACACACACCCATACCCCCCCACATCCAAAACCCGACTCTCCTTCTCTTCT